>VSMD01044714.1:0-12489 GCA_008750895.1 Mirza zaza | reverse complement strand
GGAGAGATCACAACAGATACCAAAGAAATACAAAACATTATTTTTGACTATTATAAAAAACTATATGCCCAAAAACTACAGAACGAAGATGAAATGGATAAATTCTTGGATTCATACAACCTCCCTAAGATCACGCAGGAGGCAACAGAATTCCTAAACAGAGCAATCTCAAGCTCAGAAATCGAAGCAGTAATTAAAAACCTGCCCAAACGGAAAAGTCCTGGGCCAGATGGTTACACTTCAGAGTTCTACCAAACATACAAAGATGAACTCATACCTATACTACAGAAACTATGCCACACCATTGAGAAGGATGGTATCCTTCCTAACTCATTCTACGAAGTCAATATCACCTTGATACCAAAGCCAGGAAAGGACACAACAAAAAAAGAAAATTACAGACCAATATCCCTCATGAATACAGATGCAAAAATCCTAAATAAAATTTTGGCGAATAGGATTCAACAGCACATCAAAAAAATAATTCACCATGACCAGGTGGGCTTTATTCCAGAGATGCAAGGATGGTTCAACATACGCAAGTCTATAAATGCAATTCACTTCATAAATAAAATCAAGAACAAAGACCATATGATTCTGTCAATACATGCAGAAAAAGCATTTGACAAAGTCCAACACACCTTTATGATAAAAACTCTTAACAAAATAGGCATAGATGGCTCATACCTTAAACTTATTAAATCCATCTATGACAAACCCACTGCTAATATCATTCTAAATGGAGAAAAATTGAAATCTTTCTCCCTTCAATCTGGAACTAGAAAAGGGTGCCTGCTATCTCCTCTCCTATTTAACATAGTGCTCAAAGTCCTAGCGATAGCAATTAGACAGGAGAGGGGTATTAAGGGCATTCAAGTGGGGGCAGATGAAATCAAACTCTCGCTCTTTGCCGATGATATGATATTATACCTAGAAAACCCCATGGACTCCTCCAAGAGACTCCTAGACTTGATAACCAAATCTGGTAAAGTTTCAGGTTATAAAATCAACATACACAAATCAGAAGCATTCATACATGCCAAGAACCATCAAGCAGAAACTCAAATCAAAGACGCAATACCCTTTACTATAGCCCCAAAGAAAATTAAATATCTAGGGGTATTCTTAATGAAAGATATAAAAGATTTATACAAGGAGAACTACGAAACACTAAAAAAAGAAATTGCAGAAGATTTAAACAGATGGAAAAATCTACCTTGTTCATGGATTGGTAGAATCAATGTAGTTAAAATGTCAATATTACCTAAAGTGATCTACAGAATCAATGCAATCCCCATCAAAATACCATCAGCATTCTTTACAGATCTAGAAAAAATAATTCTTCACTTCGTATGGAACCAGAAAAAACCTCGTAGAGCCAAAGCAATCTTAAATAAAAAGAACAAACTGGGAGGCATCAGTCTTCCTGACTTCAAGCTGTACTATAAAGCAATAATAGTTAAATCAGCCTGGTATTGGCACAAGAACAGAAGCATAGATATCTGGAATAGATCTGAGATACCAGAGATGAAACCATCAGTATACGGCAATCTAACCTTTGATAAAGCTGACAAAAATATACATTGGGGAAAAGAATCTCTCTCCAAGAAATGGTGCTGGGAAAACTGGTTAGCTACATGCAGAAGAGCAAATCAGGATCCCTACCTCTCACCTCTCACAAAAATTCACTCAAGATGGATAACAGACTTAAACCTAAGACACGAAACCTTAAGAATCCTAGAAGAAGATGTTAGGAAAACCCTATCAGACATTGGCCTAGGCAAAGAATTTTTGAGGAAGACCCCCAAGGCAATCACTGCAGCATCAAAAATAAACAAATGGGATCTGATCAAATTCACAAGTTTCTGCACAGCCAAGGAAACCATCAGTAGAGCAAATAGACAACCCACAGAGTGGGAGAAAATATTTGCTCTCTACACCTCTGATAAAGGCCTAATAATAAGAGTCTATCTAGAACTTTAAAAAATTAACAAGAAAAAGTCAAACAATTCCATCAAGAAATGGGCAATGGAAATGAAAAGAAACTTCTCCAAAGAAGACAGAATAATGGCATGCAAACATATAAAGAAATGCTCAACTTCTCTAATTATTAGAGAAATGCAAATCAAAACCACAATGAGATACCACCTAACCCCAGTAAGAATGGCCTATATCAAGAAATCCCAAAACAACAAATGCTGGCTAGGATGCGGAGAGACAGGAACACTCCTACACTGCTGGTGGGACTGCAAATTAGTGCAACCTTTGTGGAAAAGAATTTGGATATACCTCAAACAGCTAGAAATAGAAATACCATTTGACCCTGCAATAGCATTGTTAGGCATCTACCAAAAAAAGCATAAGGCATTCTATTATAAAGACATCTGCACCTGAATGTTTATAGCAGCACAATTCACTATTGCACAGTCATGGAAATAACCCAAGTGCTCATCAATTCATGAGTGGATAATTAAAATGTGGTATATGCTCACAATGGAATATTACTCAATCCTAAGAAATGACAGTGAGCTAGCACCATTTATGCTATCCTGGATTAAGCTTAAGCCCATTATCCAAAGTGAGGCAACACAAGACATGGAAAATGGGCTCCACATCTACTCGCCATCACATTGGTACTGACTGATTTAAACTTCGGTTTTCAAATGGTGGCAATGCTCACCAGAGATTCGGTGTCGGGGGGACCCAACCTTAGTGAGGGGATGAGCATTTTGGAGGGGGAGGGCATAACTCTAACCCTTCTTAGGGAGAGGCAAAGATATACAATGTAACCAAAATGCTTAAAAAAACAAACAAAAAAAACCAAACTAAAAACAACTTTTTAACAGGTGGTGGGCAGGCAGGAGTGGGGAGGAGGAAAGGGGTGTATGCTTCCATAACGTGTGTGACGCACACCACCAGGGGATTGGACATATCGGGGGGAGGGAGGGGGCAGGAGCAATATTTGTAACCCTAACAATATTTGTACCTCCATAATATGATGAAGTAAAAGAAAAACAAAGTTGTTATTTCGATTATATTCAAAAGGATTTTACAAATTATGGAGAACCAGGCATATAAGCCAATATGTACATGATTATCATTCCTTTTCAATGCAAGAATAAAGAAAATCTCTTTTCCTTGTTTCTTTTTACATCAGCTGACACGGGCAGTCATTCTCAAGAGTTATCACAGTTTGGGTTTCCCTAGATGCACAATGCAAGGCATTTTAGGGGCAGTGACCCCAGGGTAGCTCAGCAGGGAGTGGAGACACAGACAAGTCAGGGAAGACAGGATAAAGATATGTTATCACATGGGCACTGCCGTGAGTAACTGGAGCGGTGTCCATATGGTGACACCACAGGAAGGCAAGCCAATTCATGCGCCAGCTCCCGTCACTCACGGGCCAACACCCGAGAAGCAGGTGTTGATTCTGACACTTGCAGCAGGGCGGAGCTGGCGCTGGTCACCTAAGATAGTCCTCAGGCAAGGCACTGGCAGTTTGAAGCCAAACCTGTGTGCTCTGTCATGACGGAGCCCAAGGGAGAGTGAACATCCACCTGGAGAACCATCCTTGGCGAGTGGTTGCTCCAATTGGGTTTGCCATGATTTCGAAACATAAAGAATTATTCCATTTCTTGCGAGCCAAATATCATAGGCCAATGCATACATCCATCCATGCTGTGCATTTTTCTGCTTTGAACTTCCCTATGCAGCCCTCCTCCTCCTTTGCATTTCTGCACTAAGGCACCCACTTCTCAGCAATGCGTCCCCTTGAGTCCTACTGGAAAATCAGCCCTTCCTCTCATGTGTCCCCATCTTCATCTAACCGTGGAATATTCTTTGAGGATTCACTCTCGCAGGTCCCACACTGTCACACAGCCACGTGCACAAGCCCACACACTCTTGCCACACCAGATCAATGTGCTTTTTATCACGGTTGTCTGGATAGGACAAGCATATGCTATAGTAGCAACCCCCAACCCTCAATGGTTTAACACAACAGAAGTCTATTTCTTGCTCACTCTGGTCTGGGGCTGGGTGGCCCTGCAGGACTTTGGTGATCCAGAGTACTTTCATCTTATAGAGCCACATATCCACAGAAGTCTCCAAGCTCACTGCAGCAGGAGAAAGAATCACGTGTGGGCTTGTCACTGCTCCAGCCCAGATTGCTGCACATTGAGTCTACCCCCACATCACAGGTGTGAGCTAACGGCGGGGAGCAAGGAAGTGTGATGTCCATGTGCCCACAAAGGAAGGGAAGGGGTGCACTCCAGTGATGTGTGCCAGTCATTCCGGAGAGGTGGTCTTGTGAGAACCCACTGATGACGGAACCACAGGACCACACAATGCTGAGTGGGGCTCCCTCAGGCTCTGGGAAACCTAGTCCAGAACCAAGAATGTGGGGTCTGATTTGCTCCAGGATTGAGCAAGTTTACAGACATTTTCTCTACAAATTCTTATCATTAAATAGAGACATATATGATGACAAGTCCCTTTGTCTTATAATATTTGGCTTTTCACGAAATTGATGTGTAATCTATGTCAAGCAGATTATTTGTCTGATGTAGCACTGGAGTGCTCCGTGCCAAGATGTCAGAGTGAATGCCCCAAGATGCCACGAGCTCACTAGATGATAGGAGGGGGTAAATATGTGACAAGTGACAGTCACAGACAGGCTGACTCCAACTGGCAGACTCCTTGTTGGTGATGATGGTAGACGGGACCTGAAACACAAAGACGACTATGCTCAGGAGATGCCCCGGTTCCACTTGGGAGCTAGACAAGGGCCATCCATGCCCGATGGCTGGGATGCTCAGGTAGACATCAAGATGTCAATGAAACACCTGAAGACTTGTGAGCCAGGTGGGAATTTGTCATCTTTTAAGTTGTAAGTCCCCAAAGGGTGGCTGACAATGGGGTCTTGGCCTTAGGAAAAATTACTATGGCCACATATTAAGAACTAACACAGATTCAATACTGAAACGATCAAACTCATGGGCCTTGTAACAAACAAACACTGAGACACTGAATGGAGGAACCTAACGGAGCTGCAGAACCACTGGTTTGGGTTCTAATGATCTACTCTGTCCCCAACCTTTTTGGCACGGGGGACCATTTTCATAGAAAACAATTTTTCCATGGACCAGGGTTGGGGGGATGGTTTCAGGATGATAAAAGTGTGTTACATTTATTGTGAGCTTTATTTCTATTATTATTACATTGTAACATATAATGAAATAATTATACAACTCACCATAGGTTGGGGACCCTGGATTATAGTCGCTATTCTTTCCCTGCCTTAGAAACATTTACTATTACAAATACTGAAGTTTGAGATATCTACTGTTTTTATTCTAAACATTACAAAATGCTTGTTACCTGCATAAGCATAGCTTTCACTTCCGAGCGGCCTCAAATGCAGCTGAATATGGAAACTTCAGGTAAGCAGACCCTGCAGCTCATTCCCTGCCCAGGAAACCACACGCATCACATGTAGGACTTGGCCCAGAAGCCCCTGAGGATGGAGACAGTAGTCTTGCCCCAGCGGGGGGGGGAGGGGGTGTAGAGACAGCTGTACAGCCCCTGTGAGACGCTCTGCCAGCCAGGAGATGGCCAGACCGTTGCAACATTTCTTATCACTAATTCCCTTGGAAGTATGTAGCTATGTCAGCTAGGGTGAAGCATGCTTATGAACCCAGCCCCACTAATCCAGCCTTATGCTGCCGCAACTTTTCCTCAGGAGAAAACCTGTCAGTCAAATATCAGGATGCAACTCATCCAATCCTCTCAAAAAGCAATTTCAACCTATTGGTGGTCAAGATGCCTCCGGAAGCCAGGAAGGGCAGCTTCTAACCTGCTATGGAGGCTTTTCTTAAAGGCTGCCTTATATTTATAGAAGGCACTTAGAAACATTGATTTATATCAAGTAATAAAAATTTAATTAACACTCTAACTTCTAAACCCTGCATGTTGTGTGAATTAGAACATAAACCCAAAGCGATTGTTCTTTCAGGATGAGAGAATTACCTACTTGGCTAAAACAATGAACTGACCCATCTAATGGCTTTATTCAGCCAGAGTAGAGGCTTACGTACTAAGTTTGGGAAAGAACAGGTTTTCTCAGTGCATAATTCAATGATTTATTCTCTTCTCCATTTCCCAAGAGGCTACACTGGATCTTAAGGAGTCTGCAAGAACCCTGTGTTTCATGTCATTCCTGGGAAAGCAGTGAGACCCCTCTGGCAGGCTGGGATCCAGGGAGGCAGAGTCTGGATGCAGGTGTTGTGTGCTGAGGAAGCACAGGCATGACCACAGCGACTACGTAGGTGTGTTGGAACAGAGCAGGATTTGAACTCAGGCCTGCTGTTGCCCAAGTCTGTGCTTCCTCCATTGTACTGTGCTGAGCTGTGTATCTTAAATGTGGTGGGCATTTCCTGCTGCCATTTCCCTTTTCCTCTCTCTCTCTCTCTCTCTCTCTCTCTCTCTCTCTCTCTCTCTCTCTCGTTGTATTTTCTCTGGGCACTCACATAACCAAAAGCACCATCTAAAGTGGGGGAAAGAGAAGAAAAATAATCATAGCATCAATAACCCTGTTAGGAGCTGGCTTATTTCAAATTTACTGCAAATGTCTGAAAGTGAACTAATCAATACATGTCCTTTCCTTCTGCAGGTACAGCAGCAATCCCAAGCCATTTATGAGTTTTATAAAACTCTGGTCATTTTCTAGCAGCTCGAAGAGCTCTAAATTTTGTTTTTACCGAAATACTCTTCAACCCTGAAATGGAAAATCTTTCTGTAAAACAGAAGAGCAGTCCATTCTTTAAATATGAGACTAATATATGATTCGTGGTTGGGACGTGATCATGAAAATCCTTCAACTAATCCATCGGTGTCGCCGTGGCAACTTCACAATGATTTGAAGTTTATCTGTACACTTTCTGGAGGAATTTCCCCCAGCCCTCCAGTTTATTGAGACATCGCCCCTAAAAACATTACCACTTTCAAATTTCATAAGTCTATTTCTAATGACATGAAAGGAATGGAAAAAGAATTCCTCTTTAGTCATTTTCCCATGCAAAAACTATATTTTGCTTATAAATCCTATTAGGATATATACGAGCTGGGATATATTTTTCCTAGAAAAAAATATGACCGAGTATGCTTTTAATTTTCACTCATCAAGCAGTTCTTTATATATTTTCCCATACTATATAATTAGAAAAGCACTAGGAATCCCCCCACACCTCTCAAACATACTGGCATACCTCATTTTATGGTACTTGCTGTATTGTGCTTCCCAGACATTGCATTTTTTACAGACTGAAGGTTTGTGGCAGCCCTGTGTCGAGCAAGTCTATCACAGCCATGTTTCCAACAGCAGGTGCTACTTCGGGTCTCTGTGTTACATTTTGGTAGTTCTCACAATAGTCAAGCTTTTTCATTATTATTACATCTGTTGTGGTGATCTGTGATCAGTGATCGTTGATATTCCTCTTGTAATTGTTTTGGGGCACTACAAACTGCACCCACGTAAGACGATGAGCTTAATTGATCAACGCAGTCTGACAGCGCCACCATCCAGCCATGCCCCAGTCCACCCTACCCCACCCCCAGCCCATCTCTCTACTCTCCTCAGGCCGCCCTGTTCTCTGAGACACAGCAAAATCCAAAGTGGGCCAGTTAAGAAGCCTATAACGGCCTGTAAGTGTTCAAGTGAAAGGAAGAGTTGCATGCATCTCACTTAAATCAAAAGCTAAAAATGCTTAAGTGAAGTGAGGAAGGCGTGTGAAAGCTGAGATAAGTGAAAGCTGGGCCTCTTGTGCCCAACAGTCAGCCAAGCTGTGAATGCAAAGGAAAAGTTCCCGAAGGAAGTTAAAAGTACAACTCCAGTGAACACATGAATGATAAGAAAGCAAAACAATCTTCTTGCTGGTGGAGAAAGTTTTAATGGTCTGGATAGGAGCTCAAACAACATGCTCTTAAGCCAAATCCTAATCCAGAGCAAAGCTCTAACCTTCTTCAATTCTCTGAAGGCTAAGAGAGGTGAAGAAGCTACAGAAGAACAGCTAGAAGCTAACAGAGGCGGTTTGTGAAGTTTAGGAAAGAAGCTGTCCCCATCACACTGTAAGCGCAAAGTAAAGCAGCAAGTGCTGATGCAGAAGCTGCTGCAAGTTACCCAGAAGATCTAGCTAAGATCACTGGTGAAGGGGCTACAACAACAGCAAATTTTCAGTGTAGACAGAACAACCTTATATTGAAAGAAAATGCCATCTAGGACTTTTATAGCCAGAGAGAAGTCAATCCCTAGCTTCAAAGCTTCAAAAGTCAGGCTGACTCTCTTGTTAGGGACTAATGCAGCTAGTGACTTTAAGTTGAAGCCAGTGATCACTGACCATTCCAAACATCCTAGGGCCCTTGAAAATTGTGCTAAATGTACTCTGCCTGTGCTCTAGAAATGGAACGACAAAGCCTAGATGACAGGATAACAGCACATCTATTTAGAGCATGGTTTACTGAATTTTTAAGCCCACCGTTGAAATCCACTGCTCAGGAAAAAAAAAAAAGATTCCTTTCGAAATATTACTGCTCCTTAGTAATGCCCCTGGTCACCCCAGAGCTCTGATGTGGATATACAAACAGATAAATGTTATTTTTATGCCTGCTAACATAATATCCATCCTACAGCCCCTGGGTCAGGGAGTAATTTTGACTTTCAAGTCTTATTATTTAAGAAATACATTTCATAAGGCTAAAGCTGCCATAGATAGTGGATTTTTTTGATGGATCTTGGCAAAGTAAATTGAGAACCTCCTGGAAAGGAGTCACCATTCTAGATGCCATTATGAACATAGGTGATTCATGGGAGGAAGTCAAAACATCATCAACAGGAATTTGGAATAAGTCTATTCCAACCCTCATGGATGACTTTGAGGAGTTCGAGACTTCAGGGAAGGAAGTAAATTCAGATGTGGTGGAAATAGCAAGAGAACTAGAATTAGAAGGGGAGCCTGAAGATGTGACTGAATTGCTGCAATCTCATGATAAAACTTGAACAAATGAGGAGTTGCTTCTCATAAAAGTGGCTTAAAATTAGTCTGCAAATTTGGCACTGAGTTTCCTGGCAGTCAAAGCAAGAAAGGATAGTATAGGAATTATCTGATTTACATTGTTCATGAGAAAAAAATCTTAACAGATATTTTAGAATAAAATAAAGCAAAGATTCAGATTCCTGGGTCAAAAGGAACACCTTCCTCAAATCTTCTTATACTAGACAATTAATGAAGAATGAAAAATATCTGTGAAAACATCTCTATAATTAACATAACATTTATCTCAGTGAAAGCCCTTCTAGGAAAGACACATAAATAGGGTCAGATGCTATGACTCAATATTAAGAATGTTATTATATTCATGATTTCAGACATGCATGCTATCTTAGTCAGTTTGGGCTCCTCATAACACACTATTACAAACAAAGTGGCTTATGGCAACAGAAATTTATTTCTAAAAGTTCTGAAGTCTGGTATATCCAAGATCCACACACAGGCAGATTTGGTATCTGGTGAGGAGCTGTTTCCTGACTTCTAGATGGCCATCTTCTCAGTGTTCTCACACTGAGGAAAGGGGCCGGGCAGCTCTCTGGGGTCTCTTTTACAAGGTCAATGCTATGGTTTGAATTTTTCCAAAATTCACATGTTGGAAACTTAATTTCCAATGCAACAGTGTTGAGAGGTGGGACCTTTAAGAGATGATTAGGTCATGAGGGTTCTGCCCTCATTAGTGGATTAATGCTGTTATCATGGGATGGGTGAGTTATCTTGGGAGTGGATTAGTTATCCCTTGAGTGGGTTCCTGCTAAAATGATGTAGGCCCCCTTTTTCTCTTGTGCTCGTGCTCTTCTGCCCTTCTGCCTTCCAACATGGCATCATGCAGCATGAAGGCCATCACCAGATGTCAGTGCCATGCTCTTGGACTTCCCAGCCTCCAGAACTGTGAGTCAAATGTATTTCTTTTCATTATAAATTATCCAGTTTCTAGTATTATGTTATAGTAGCACAAAATGGGCTAACACTAATCCTATTCACAAAGGCTCTAACTACCTCCAGGACTTAATTCACCTCCCTAAGACCCCACCTCCTAATACCTTTGGAATTAGGTTTCATCATATGCACTTTGCAGGGACACAAACATTCAGTCCTTTGCACATGCCAAAAAAGATAGAGGTCCTGCTATTGAGGAAAACACTTTTCTTGGCCCAAGCTGAGCCCACCTCATCCACCGATCATGACAGAACTCATTTCAGAATGTGTGTGTGAGAACCAGCCTGGCAACAGTTTGGGGAGGGAGAGTTCTCACTGGTGAGTGAATGGAAATGGGTTGCTGGACAATGCAAAAGCAGACCCAGGGCTCCTTGGCAGTGAAGCAAACAGCAAGTGACTTGCCAGTGTGGGTCCTGGAAGCCCTCTCTAGAGGAGGGGCTCATATCTAACATTTTCTCAATAAGCAAAAACTCAAAAGACAAATCCGTCCAAAAAATGTCCCCAGAAGCCAGAAGCAGCAGCTGCCTGAGGAAGACTTTATGGGAGACGGTAATGCCTGTGGCCAACAGACTTCCCACCACCACATGAGAGGGGCTCAGCCCTGGGGGCTGCGCTGATGCTCAGTGACAGGTGTCTGGACCTCGTCCTCAGACCTCTGCTTCCCTGGCACACACCCTATGGCACCCACCTGCTGGGGTGGCACACTGCCTGGTGTGATGGGCAGAGAAGCTCCATGACTTAGTCCTGCCAGTTAAATCTGAAAATAATGAAAACAGGCAGAAAGTACAGCCCCTGCCATGCAAACTGATTGCTCCAGTGACCAGAGCCCAGCTGAGTCTTGTGGCAGAAAACAAGCTGGCCATCCTGGGAGACTCAGCCATCCACCTGCCCTTTGTCAAAGAAGCTGCAAATAAGCCAGTGGCTGGAGGTGAGAAAAGAGGATGCGGCATAGGTGGGCTTGCCGCCTTCTCCACCTTTCGTGACTCCAACTGCCTTGCTAACTCAGTCCCTCACCACACCAGTGCTGGGGCTCAGGGAAGGAAGAAAACAGAGAGGCAGAAAAGTCCTAGTTCAACTCATCCTCTCTTGATGGCTTAACATCAGGGTTCTCTGGGTTTGGTGGAGGTTTAGAGCCAATTCTTCCATGGGGATCATGCATAAGTATTTCAGAGATCCCTATTCCTGGGAGGAATATTGTGCCTGAATTTCCCTTGCTTTGGGAAAAAAGCGCCTCCTCATCCCCTAAACACCTGAAGGCTGAAGGGGCTTCTCCTCTGGCGCTATCTTAGACAATTTCTGAGACAACCTACATCAGCTGTCTCGGGGGCGTGGCCAACACCTTAGACCAGTGGTACCCAACATTTTTGGCACCAGGGACCAGTTTCATGGAAGACAATTTTCCACAGAGTGGGGGGGGGGGAGCTAAGGCGGTGTTGGGAGTGAAGGGGAGCAGCTGTAAATACAGATGAAGCTTTGCTTGCTCACCTGCCTCTCCCCTCCTGCTGTGCGGCCTGGTTCCTAACAGCCCAGGGACCCGTACTGGTCCACAGCCTGGGGGTTGGGGACCGCAGCCTTAGGCCACTGGAAACACCACATATTTCCAATCGTCCCTACACACTCCAAGTACAGGATGCTCCCAGTGCAGCAACCTCACTTTGCTCCACCGTCAGAATACTGGGTTTTTTCTTTCTGATTGTGCAACCGTCTTTCTATAACATTAAATTGAGAGTTTGTGAATGGACCGCGTCATCTGCAGTGTATAAAATCCTTTCACGTCCTATCAACTCAAAGTTTGTGCCACGTAAATCCCATGTAAGTGCTGCATTCATTTCTCAGCACAACCAATGGGAATGTGAAAAACAAAGCGGAGCCCCTTGGACAACCGCCATAACAGGAAAAGAAAAACAGCTTATTTTATGGCCTTAAATTTGTACTTGTTTTATGGCTATTTGATCACTTCTGTGCTGAATTCATTCAGACCAGTTTGCATGGAGACATGACTATTGCAAAGAGCAGCCGGCAAAAGAGGTCAGCCAAGCACCCCCAAAGAGGAGAAGAATTCTCAAGGGAAAGATTCCTGGTGCCAACGGGAATTGCAAGGAAGGAGAAGAATGTCTGCCGGCAGAACTGGTCACACCATTTGTGGGACTTAGTGCGAAAAGGAAAATGCAGGGCCCCTTGTTCAAATGGTCAAGACAGCGACACAGGGCCGGGCGCGGTGGCTCAAGCCTGTAATCCTAGCTCTCTGGGAGGCCGAGGTGGGCGGATCGTTTGAGCTCAGGAGTTCGAGACCAGCCTGAGCAAGAGCGAGACCCCATCTCTACTATAAATAGAAAGAAATTAATTGGCCAACTAATATATACAGAAAAAAATTAGCCGGGCATGGTGGCACATGCCTGTAGTCCCAGCTACTCGGGAGGCTGAGGCAGCAGGATTGCTTGAGCCCAGG
>VSMD01044713.1:0-44594 GCA_008750895.1 Mirza zaza | reverse complement strand
CCACCATGCCCGGCTAATTTTTTCTATATATATTAGTTGGCCAATTAATTTCTTTCTGTTTATAGTAGAGATGGGGGTCTCGCTCTTGCTCAGGCTGGTCTCGAACTCCTGAGCTCAAACGATCCACCCACCTCGGCCTCCCAGAGAGCTAGGATTACAGGCGTGAGCCACCACGCCTGGCCCAAGTTACTTTTTTTTTTGAGACAGAGTCTCGCTTTG
This sequence comes from Mirza zaza, assembly GCA_008750895.1. Classification (NCBI taxonomy): domain Eukaryota; kingdom Metazoa; phylum Chordata; class Mammalia; order Primates; family Cheirogaleidae; genus Mirza; species Mirza zaza. The sequence goes on along the minus strand of VSMD01044713.1, from coordinate 44,375 downwards.
TTGCCCAGGCTAGAGTGAGTGCCGTGGCGTCAGCCTAGCTCACAGCAACCTCAAACTCCTGGGCTCAAGCGATCCTTCTGCCGAGTAGCTGGGACTACAGGCATGTGCCACCATGCCAGGCTAGTTTTTTCTATATATATTAGTTGGCCAATTAATTTGTTTCCATTTTATAGTAGAGACGGGGTCTCACTCTTGCTCGGGCTGGTTTCGAACTCCTGACCTCGAGCAATCGCCCATCTCAGCCTCCCAGAGTGCTAGCCAAGTTACTTTTTGAATATTACTTACACTTCCTGTGTTACTGTTGATTAATGGGATTTTTATATTTTTATCCAAGTTGGGTTTTTTCTTTTTTTCATAAAAAATCTTTGTCAGGTCACTGGACACTAGAGATTTCTCTAACATGAATGCACTAATCAATATTCCACCAAATTACTGGACCCTTAATTTTTTTTATCTGCAATGACTTAGCAGGCGCCAGAGAGGAAAGCAGTTCCTGATATCTGGGAACTGGCCTGACACAGACTTCAGAGTTGTTAGGATTGACCTGGTGCTCACAGATAGCCAATGAGTTCTTCGGATGGACATAAACAATCTCATAAAACATTACCATCAGACGAGGTCACTCAGTGACTGTGATGAAGTGAGACGAAAAACAGTATCACTTCACAATTTTGTTTAAGCACAAAACCAGGTCAGTGTGCAAACCACAAAACAGCAAACATCCCTTTTCCCAGCTAATGAGTGACTTCATCACCAATTGCAGCTTTAGTTTCACTCTAGTCCAGAGGTCCTCAAACTTTTTAAACAGGGGGCCAGTTCACTGTCCCTCAGACTGTTGGAGGGCCGGACTATAGTTTTAAAAAAACTATGAACAAATTCCTATGCACACTGCACATATCTTATTTTGAAGTAAAAAAAAAAAACAGGCAGAAACACCCACATGTGGCCTGAGGGCCATAGTTTGAGGACACCTGCTCTAGGGTGCCTTCCTTCTAGGTAAGATTAAGATACCCAGTCATAGAATTATTCCTGCTTCCCTTACCAGCACTAATCCAACAGAACACCCACTTTTTTAAACCTTCCCCCAAATCACTTAACCAATGTCTGAGTCCTCTGAGTCCTTTCTAACACCCTCCTGCTGAGACATACCATGATTCCAAATGGGGTGCTCTCTTCCTTGCTGCAATGGCATTTAAACCCAACTTGTTAAATTGGTGGTCTTTAGTTGGAATGAATTAATTCAAGACATATGATGTCTACAATGTCCCAAATCTACCTCTTTAGAGATACTTAGTAAGAAGGTAATATAGTCAGGATTTGAGAATTCATGTTGGTATCTATGATTACATTCTTCTCTAAATGTTCATAAACCATCTCTTTTAATAATCTAGAATTGTGTAAGAAAACCAACATTAAACTTATCAATGTGTTGTTTCTAAAATCCACAAACAGTATTTGCCCACTTTTAGTTTTTAGGTCTTTTTTTTTTTAATGACCGGCTTTGACCTAGCCTACCATCTCCAATCCTAGGTATAACCTGAGTGATTAACTAGATAAGAGAGCAAGAGGTAGCAGGAGATACAATTGGGGGAACACAACCCAGGATCATTTTCTCTACCCCTAAATCCACTGTCTCATTAGACCAGACACCTGAGTTGTTTTCCCTACATCAGCCATGAGCTGAGGAGGAACTGAGGTTTGGCTATTGGGGTTCCTGGCCTTATTGACCTTTAAGAAGACTTAAAACCTCTGGCCTATGTGGAGACAGAGGGAATAAGGAGATGAGTCCTGAGGCTTGGGTCCCCAGAAGAACTCCCTTTTCCCGGCACCTCCCAAGCCTCAAAGCCTTAAGGAACTGGCTACTGAGGAAGGGCTGGGCAGGAGGGACATTAACTGGCATCAACCACTCCGAGGCAACTTCCACCTGCCCTGCTCTGTTTGAATAAAGGAAAATCTGTCAACTATGTAACATCCCATCCCCATTTCTAAGTAAATATACCCTCCATAATACCTGCCCTGCTAAAATGACCCTAGGAGCCCTGGTTACTAAGGCAACCTGGGAATAACACATACAGAGAGAGATCAGAAACAGATGGCGTTATTTTTAAACTAGACTAGGTGGCTCCAATGCTTTTACCCCACAGAGCACCTTCCCCAAAGCCCCATTTGGTCTTGTTCTAGATCCCTACCCTTCTCCATTGGCCTCTCTACCCAATTTACCCAAGCTACTTAGGGTGGGGTCTTTATTCCATTTTGGCATGAGATCTACTCACTGCTCCCATCTTCCACACAGAATATCTAAGCAAGTTTTCACTGCCTCCATTTGTTAAAAATAATTGTTCTTTTATTTCTTTGGAAAGTAGTGGGCCCTGCCCTACGGATTTCCAGGCCAACCTAGGGTAATGAATGCTTCCCTAGTCTTTGAGCTGGAGTACTATGGTCCCGGCCTTTCCAGGGCCCAGGAGCAGTTTCTGTATTGTCCAACCCAACCAACTAGGCCCCAAATTGTCTGAAGGCTCCTATCAGGCCTTCTCTCCTGGCCACCCACTTCCCAATCTTTCCTGGCTCTCCCTCTGGGCAGGGTATTTTTTTCTTCCAAAACCAGGGCTGGAACCTGCGCTGTGTAGAACAGAGGACAAGACCAGGGATGTCCCCAACTGTGTCCTCTACACAGCCCCTCAGTCAGTCCTTCCTCTCTGCTAGCTTCAGTCTGCATTCCTATGTAAGCCCCCATTGTGAGGCTTGAAAGAAGATGGACAAGAGGACCCTCATAAAAGGGAGGTGAGTGAAAACACACCAGCCCAACCCCTCCTCAGGACATGCTCCTCAGAAGCATACGCCTTGTAGTCTCTTGTCCTAGTTCTTGAGAGAGGCCTTCAAAAAGGGCCTGGGAGGGCTGGGCAAGTAGGTTAGGGCCCCACGACCCCAGCCCTGAGAGGCTATACCAGGGGAGTGTCCATTAGCCCCATCAGTGTGGCATGGCTGTGATGCGCATGCTCTGGGAAGCGATAGGGTAAGTCACCATGGGAGTGGTAGTGTGGCTCATTGTGATTCCTGCCAAGGGTTGGGCCATCGATACAGCCACAGGGGCCACAGGAGCCACAGATACAGCCACAGGAGCCATGGAGACAGGTGGGGGTGCCATTCCCTGGGCAATTGTTTGAGCCAGAGCAGCTGACAGTGGCGCAATCTCTGGGTTCAAGTGTGGGGGTGGAGCAGTAGGAGGTGCAGCATTAGTTGGGGGAGCAGCTGGAGCTCCAGCAGGGGCCACCAATTCTTGCTGGGACACAGGACGAGGCTGTAGAGCCTGGCTGCTAAGAGTAGTATGAGTCTGGGCAATGCCATGGTTAAAAGTGGCAACAGTGCCCACAGTGGGGGCCAGAGTCTGCTCAGTTGCTGGTGCAGTGGAGCTCAGGGTCATGACCTTGGCCTGATTGCGGAATTGAGCATTTTGTTCCAGCAGTACCTCATTGGTGGCCAGCAGGTTGCTGACCTGTTTCTTTAGCTCCTCTACTCGTTTCCTGAGCATGGCATTCTCCTCCTCTAGCAGTCTGCACTCTACCCCTCGGGGTGGAGCCAAGCTATATTCGTATGATTCAAAATGGGGACCGTCAGAGCCACAGCATCCACCTCGCCGGCGCTTGGGGCCTGGCTCATGGTCCTCAAAGCCCCTGTCAGGAAGGTCATAGATATCATAGAGATCATGACGTCGTCCTGGGGGGACTGAGCCTGTTGAGCCCCCACCACCAGTGCCTCCTCCACCCCGAGCATCAAACTCAAAATCCCGTTGCAGGTGACGGAACTTGCACTTGGCTCCTCTCTGACAGTCACCCTTGAGGAAGTCACGGCAGATAGGTACCTCCTCCTTGCCATTTGGTAAGTCAGCTGGTGAAAGGCCCAGGCCAGCTGCCACTTTCTGCCTCAGCCGAGGGGGAAGCTCTCCTGTCTTCTTATAGCCATCCTCATCTTCCTTGGAGCCATGGATGAAACGGCAGTTTGGGCGGCTACACTCCTTGTTCTGGAAGTCATGGCAGAAGATGAATTCATTTTTGCTCACCCCCAAGTTGGAGACCTCACTCATGTCTGGGTGGCGATATCGACAACGCTTGCCTCGCTTGCACACATTCCTCAAGAAGTCTCTACAGATGGCATCTGAGCTGGCCCCGCCACTGCCTGCTGCTGCCCCACTGGCTTCCTCACTGCCACCACCTCCAGGGCCTCCACTGCTGTTCCCAGTGCCGTTGGCATAGTTGTCCCGGTCAGGCATCCTGGTCTCCCCCAACTCAGGGCTTTCCTCCTTTTCTTGCCACTCTTGTTGACCACTAAAAAAGAGAACTGTGTCAAACAGAAGTCCTCCAGAGATATCCCACTCTTACTGACCATAAGGCAGGCAGCCCAGAAGGGCAATGGCTTTGGAGATGGAGAATCTAAGGCAGGTGTCCTCAAACTACTGCCCTCGGGCCACATGCAGGTGTTTTTGCCTGTTTTTTACTTCAAAATAAGATATCTGCAGTGTGCATAGGAATTTGTTCATAGTTTTTTTTAAACTATAGTCCGGCCCTCCAATGGTCTGAGGGACAGTGAACTGGCCTCCTGTTTAAAAAGTTTGAGGACCCCTGATCTAAGGGATAAGAATTCTGGCTGAAATGGCTGACTCATCAGAAGTCCTGCCCAGGCTTTTCTGCACCTGGTCTAGATCAGAATGATTCACACTTGCCTGGCTAACATAGGAGGGGGGGAGTCGGGGTGAAGTAAACTCATCACACTAATGATAATAGGCCAAGGACAGGGGAGGGAGAGAATAGTGTTGGATTTTATCTTCCCTTCTGAGCTGACCTTATTAAAGTTGTGGAAATGAAATTAAAACTGCTATTGAATCTGAATAGGCTGGGAGGAGACTGGGAATAGTGCCCAACATGGGTGCTTAGCTACACTGGTAAAAAAAAACTTCTCATAACTCCTCTTCCATGGAATCTTAGGCGAGGGTTCTGTACGTCTCAGATCTCTAAAACCCAAGAATTCGAGAGTGAAGAGACAGAGAGCAGTACTTAAAAATGTTATTTTTTAGTATTCTCTCCCTGTCCATCACTACTCTCAACCCCAAAGAAGTCAGCCTCCTCCATTTCAGAGGAGGACTTGTAAGCTGGAATCTCTACTTCTAGACTTGCGCCCCCCCAGGACAAAATCATCTGTGGTAAGGTCAGGTGGGAAGGAGTTAATTTCATGGAACAAGTGACCTTTCTTTCCCCATTCCCCACCCCCTTCCTACCTCCCCATGTGAAGATCCCACTGACATCAAACCACACCATTCCTCACCCTATAAAGATTCTCTTTATTTATAGACTCCATAAAAGCTTTTTAAGTCTCCTATTTCCCAAGAGAGCTCTGGAATGTCAGTCCACTGCCCTGGTTCTAGCCCTCCCCTCTCTCCACCCCAATAAGACTGGGAGTCCCTACTACCACGTGTCTGACCTCCTAAGCCTTTCCTAGGCACTGTTCAGGCTCCCCCTGCTGTTGAAACAGGAAAACTTCACATTATTTCCCTTTGAGCGAACATAAGGGAATCTTTACTTAATTCTTTGGCTTTGACTCACCCAACCCCACTTCATTGCCTTGACTTTGCCTTCAGATCTCCCCTAAAATAAACTGACCAAACCAGAGACAAGAGTTACAAGAAAATCTTTTTTTGTTGTTGTTTTGAGACAGTCTCACTTTGTTGCCCAGGCTAGAGTGAGTGCCGTGGGTGTCAGCCTAGCTCACAGCAACCTCAAACTCCTGGGCTCAAGCACTCCTCCTGCCTCAGCCTCCCGAGTAGCTGGGACTACAGGCATATGCCACCATGCCCGGTTAATGTTTTCTATATACATTAGTTGGCCAATTAATTTCTTTCTATTTATAGTAGAGACGGGGTCTTGCTCTTGCTCAGGCTGGTTTCAAACTCCTGACCTGGAGCAATGTGCCCGCCTCCCAGAGTGCTAGGATTACAGGCATGAGCCACCTCGCCCCTCCCCACGAAAATCTTTAAAAGAGGGTCCTTTTCCTCCAAAAGGAGATAATCCCAGAGTAACAGAAACGACCAAGGACAGAAGTGGTAAAAGAGGACATATAAACTTTTACTAAAAGGAAAATGCCAGGTGAAAAATAAATGCTATCAATTCAAGCCTGACCCATGTTGCATATCCCACCAGAAGCAGATAACTTATATGATATTCCTCCCCACCCCACTTTCCCAGAATTTATTGATACCTGAGGTAGCTCAGGTGAAGTCCGGGGCTCCTGTGGGTCTCCACCTCCACATCACTGCTGGGTTCTGAACAGGAAAAAAAAATAGAGACTTGGGTGGGAGAAGGAGTAAGAGTGGAGGACCATGGGGTGGATATCACAAGAATGAAGTCTGACAAAACGGCAAAGCTCTGGGAACTTTGGGATTTCCTTAGGGTTCAAACTGAACTTTTCCACCTGTCAAGGGGAGAAGTCGCCAGGAAAAAGAGTAAGAAAGAACTAACTTGGAGGGGATGGGAGGATGGGTTGGAAAACAAGCCTTGAGTGAACAAAGACGTGGGGGTCAGAGCCTGGCCGAGGGTCGGAGTTAGGAGCGCGGAACGGGGAGCCTTACAAGGGCAGCGACTGACAGTGCAGTGGGATGGCAGATTAGACTTGGGGGCGGTGATTATGACGCTTCTCGACACCCTAGAGTGTGCGGGAAAAGTCCTAGGAGTTTCCCTGCAGCAAGTCTTCTAGCTTGGCAGGTTCTGTGTACTGCCGCCGGCGCTCAGCCATGAACCAGGTGAACAGGACACTAAGGGACCGCGACGTGAAGAGGGGGACCGGGTGGGGGTGTCCAGGTGACATCACGCTGAGGGGACCGGCAGGGCTGTGACGTCACGGAGCTGGCGTTTGCTCGCGAAGAGGGGTCAGTCAGAAAACGGGCTCTGCCCTGGGATGTGAGAAAGAGACAGCTCGGTTCTGGGGGGCCTTGTGTGGCCCAGCCGAGCCTAGCCGCTGGGCTGGCCCGACTCCTCCCCTCCGGGCGCGGCCTCCACCTAAGTCTCCCGCCTCCCTCACCTGCCGCCGCCGCCGTAGTTGCTGCTGCCGCCTGCCGGTCCTCTAGCTTCGACAAAGAGCCGCCCACCCTACCATTCTTCCGCTTCCTGCGGAAGTGACGCTTTAGCTAACAGACCCGGAAGCACACTCTATGGTGTGCGAGGAATCTGTGAGACACGACGCCAGTACCCAGCAAGCTTTGCGTGTCACCATGGTAACTCGACCCCAAAGCACGGGAAAGAACCCTAAATTAACACGCAATGTAGGCCTCCAGGAAAGTAGGGGCGGAACCAGCACTTGCCCCTACTTGCCCGCCAACTTCGAAACCTGTCCCCAAGTGTATACTACACCCTTTCCAGCTCTAGCCAAATTGTGGACCACACGACATAACCCAGCTGTTAGCAATATAGTTTTCTTGACATCTTCCGTAGCACGGGTAGTGACAGGGAACTAGCTGTACTGGTAACAGGGTCCCCACCAAATAGAACCGCAAAAAAACACATAATAGACAAGAAGATTTGATTCTTCAGCTGAAACAGCAGGTGATTTATTGTATCACTTGTTACACTCGGCCATAACTGAGAACAGAACTAGTCCAGTATGTCAGGTCCAGGGCAAAGGACCAGTAGGGACTGTTTTGGTATGAGCAAGATGGTTCTCTCAGAGGTGGCCTTGGCGAACGGATGGCGGTGAAGTTCTAGATCCACTGAGAGGCAAGTTCTAGACAGTAGCATGCAGTCCAACAACTTGTATTAGCGTCCCCGGACTCTGGCATTCCATGTTTCTGATCTTGTGGCCTTCACGTGTGCACAAGCAAGCGGTTTACTTGGACCTCTGCCTCATCTTTCTTCTTTTGCGCTTCAGCCTGAAAAGCAGACACGAGAATACAACCCGTCTTCAAGCCAGAGTTGTTTCCCTCCTCCCCCCCTCAATCTAACGTGCACACAATACAGGGGGTGGCAAAATGAACAAACACCACGGCTCTACTGCCCTGTATTCAATACCCGGTTCTGGCAAGGCAATCCTCTCAAAACGCTTTTCTCCTAAAAGCGTTTTTAGTGCTTTTAGAATTCCAAACCAAATGTTCTCAAGTTTTGACCAAGGCGCACTCCACTTCTTTGGGCTGGGAAAATGTCAACATACCTGCGCATTCGCTTCTTCCTCCACTAGCAACCGATCACGAAGGAAAAGAATTAAAAGAAAGATTAGTATCACCAGGCTTGGGCAGGGGTATGAAGTGCACCATTTACCAAATACGTTCTCAGTACGAAGGACTGAGCATTTGGTCGCAGCATTTGCATCAGTAAATGAACACCCTCCCTCAACATAAAATTCTTAATTCCACCTTTTTTTTCCACCCCATTTTCTTTTCCCCACAGCACTTGAAGACTACCCCTTCTGTTTTCTCCCCATACTATCTTTCCTCTCCCACTACCTGTGGGGCACCCTGGAGAATCCGGCGGTTCGGGTTTATGGCGGACTTCCCTTGCCTGGGTCTCCCCCTACCTCCCAAGCTACTAGAGACCGCTCACCTTGGCTCTCATGGCGCGGAGGTTTCTACAGGAAAAGAGAAAAAGGATACAGTTAGTTTGCTGTAACGATGGTAGGTGCAGAGGTCAGATGTTAATGGATTGTACACAGAATCCGAGCCCAGCCAGCAATAACACTCACCTACAAAGATGGCGTTAAGGCCGAGAGAAAGCCAAAGTCCCGCCTACGGCTATTTAATAGCGCATTCCGTGTCGTCACTTCCGCTGTCCGGCCTATTCCCCCTCCTCAGGGGCGGGGCCGTACGATGAGAGTTAACAATGGCTTTTGGCTCCTCTCAGATAGCAGGTAAGTGATTGAGTTAGGAATTCCCTTGGAAAAGAGAGTGTTTTCTATTGAGTTACCAATCTTCCCACCCCCCTATTATTATGAAGAGATCGTATTATTTCAAAGTGAGCACCTATTTTCAATATTGGACCGAGAGGTGCAGCCCCGAAAAGGATAGTAAGTTCCGCCTTACTTCTCATTGCTTCTTGGGAGTTGCAGTTTCATGCCGAGTCCTCCATTTTACTTTGGATAGGTGGGGACTGAAAAAAAATTCCCAATTGGTTTTCGTGATTTGCCTTATTTTCTAAAATAAGTTGCTTATATTCTAAAATAAATAAAAAGGAGATTCGATTTTGGAACTTCTGAAGGTCCTAAGATTCCAGAACATAGGAAGATGTAAAGGGGGGAGTCGGTAGTGCTGCTATGCTATAAAAAGAGACCCTCTTTGCCGGGCGTGGTGGCTCACGCCTGTAATCCTAGCACTCTGGGAGGCCGAGGCGGGTGGATCATTTGAGCTCAGGAGTTCGAGAACAGCCTGAGCAAGAGCGAGACCCCATCTCTACTAAAAAAGTAGAAGGAAATTGACTGGACAACTAACAATACATATAGAAAGAATTGGCCGGGCATGGTGGCGCGTCGGGAGGCTGAGGCAGAAGGATCGCTTGAGCCCAGGAGTTTGAGGTTGCTGTGAGCTAGGCTGACGCCATGGCACTCTAACCGGGGCAACAGAGTGAGACTCTTGTCTCAAAAAAAAAAGAGAGAGACCCTCTCATGAGATAAAGCAACTCTTTTCCCCTACAACTCCGGGAATACAGTAGCTGACCACGCTTTTCCCCTACAATGCTTGACGCAGAATGTCACTACAGATTGCTGGCCACATTGCATCGTTTGTTCAAAAAATACTTCAGTGGGATTCTCTAACTAGCGGTGAAGATGAAACCAATGGATAGATAGGAAAATTAGCTAAATACTCTTTAGGGAAAGGATGACATTTGGTGTTAAGATGAACTTCCCACTCGAAGCATGGTCAGGTTAGAAGCACAATAAAACAAGCGGTTCCCCAAAGATTTGGCTACAGCAAACTTAATTTGTGGAGGATGAAGAAGAACCTTAACCATACAGACTCTATCTTACCGGTTAAAATACTGTTAAAGATTTTGTGTGTGTGATTGCTATAATTCTTTTTTTGTTGTTTTATTATACAATAACTTCACTTTTTTATTTTTTTTTTTGAGACAGGGCCTCTCTGTTGCCTGGCTAGAGTGCAGTGGCATTATCATAGTTCACTGTAGCTCAAACTCCTGGGCTCCAGCAATCCTCCTGCTTCAGCCTCCCCAGTAGCTGGTACCACAGGCTGGCCCATGCCACCACATCTGGCTAATTTTTCTATTTTTTGTAGAGATGGGGTGTCTCATTCTTGCTCAGGCTGGTCTCAAATTCCTGCCCTGAACCAATCCTGCCTTGGCCTCCCAACATGGTAGGATTACTAGCATGAGCCACAACACTTGGCCTTTTTTTAACTCTTGAAAACAAAAAATTTTTAAATTAGGGTCCGTGTTCTAATTGAGTAGTTTGAATGCTGTCAACATCAGAATATAACACCTTTTTTGGTTGTGTTTTTGTTTTTCTTGAGACAGGGTCTCACTCTGTGCCCAGGCTGAGGTGCAATGGCAGTCATAGCTCACTGCAGCCTCCAACTCCTGAGATTCTCCTGCCTCAGCCTTGCAAGTAGCTGGGACTACAGGCATGCACCATGACACATGGCTAATTTTTCTGTTTTTAGTAGAGACAGGGTCTCACTCTTGCTCAGGCTGGTAGCGAACTCCTGAGCTCAAGCGATCTTCCCGCCTCAGCCTCCCAGAGTGATATTACAGGCATGAGCCATGGCGCCCTGCTGAAAATTTTTTTAATAGACTTCATTTTTTGGACTAGTTTTCATTTCACAAAATTGAGAGGATGATAGAGATTTCCCACATATGTCCTGTGCATCGTCTCCCCCATTATAAACATCCCTTACCAGAGTGGTACATTTGTGACAATTGATGAACCTGCATTGACACCAATATCATCCAAAGACCACACATGGTTTACACCAGGGTTCACTCATGGTGTTGTACATTCTCTGGGTTTGGACAAATGTTATAATGGAGAGAGGGGTGAATAGGCATAACACAGGATTTTTAGGTCAGTATATTTTAATGGGGGATGCATGTCATCATACATTTGTCCTGTGCTTAAGTTTTCTTCACTATACTATTTCAAGGTCAGCAGTGCCTCCCATGTAATAAAATACTCAAATCTACTTACCCACCCAAGTTCACTCAGCCTGGCCCCAAAATTAGTGTGACATCAAAGACATTCTTCCTGAATCAAGACATACTTTGTGTTTTGCAGTATAATTAAGTGTCTTAGTCCTGAACAAATGTCAGCAGTGAAGGTTACATGTCTACTTTAGAAAATTAACTCACCAAGCACCCATAGATGATTTACTGTATCTTCAAAGAATCCAGGGTTTCCCAACCCAAGATATTTGTTGTTTTAGGAAGATAAAATTATGGCACTATAGAAAAACAGTTGTACTTGCTAACTACTTCCTCAACTGACACTTTCCCCACCTCCATCAAGTAACAGCATACAAAAGCACGTCATTATGAGCAAATCCAAATTTATTGTAATGCCATGTCATTTTCAAAAACCTCTTAAGTTAGTGGGAGCCCCAGTTCCCTGGGACAGCATGCCAGAGGTACTGAAACTTGTCACCTTTCTCTACAAACCCCCAGCGATCCAATTCAAGTCCACAGCTTCAGAAAGCCAGGAGTTGTTTCTTCAGTCAGTCTACTCCTATGGTTCCTGGTTTTTGTTTCAAGGGAGGGAGGTCACGATATTTCAAACAGGGAAAACCACAGTTGAGCTTCCAGCTCAGGTTTGTATAAGATGGAGTGAGGGAACACCCCCCACTGACCCCACAGAAAAGGACATGGTTGAGATGGAGTACTTCTTTGCAGCTTTGTGAAAATGGAAGAAAAAGAAAGATTTACAAACAAGGATCCATTTGATAGATGAGAATCTCCTCATAAATGGAGGCTCCAGCTCCTAAAAATGGGAGGGGCCTGACTAAACAGCCTGAATCAGAAATCTGCCACACGTGAAAAAAAAACAATCTGAAGAACAGCTCCTCTTAATTTTGAGGCCAGATAAAATACTTGGGGAGAGTGGGAAAAGAGAGGAAAATGGCCCAAACAGATGGGAAAATGCTGAAATCAGATTGGCATTACAAAAAAAAAAAAAAAAATCAGCTGAGTGTTTAGCAGTGGTGGCTAATTTAGCCTTCTCCCTGTTCTGTGGTAGGGCCACAAACCTTGACCAAGCAGACAGTAGTAGAAAAGGCTAGAAAGAGGGGCCTGAAGACGATGGATTTTGACTCCTGATTTTATTATTCAATTTTTTTTCTGTTTAAAGTAGTCTTCGGTGGCTGGGAAGCCTTGCCTCCCAAGACCAGAGTCAGTTGGAGCTGGTTGTTGTTGGAAGGGAGTGGGTTGGGGCACTGGGATGGGGGCAGGGAGACCCCACTCTGCTGGCGATCCTGGGTGTAGAACACGAACTGCACTTCACAGAGCCTGGGGTGTGGTGGTAAGGGGATGAGGCAGGAGCAGCAAGCTGGGGAGATGGGACCCACCTCAGTCCCCAGCTTCATTTTCTTCTAATGTTTCCCCACTGGTGGCATTCTCTGCAGTCTTGGAGGCCTATATATTCAAGAAAAGGACAGAAGACTTGTCAGTTTCTAACTGCTTGGGGATAGTATCTTAGGTACCAGAAATAAAAATATCTTCATACTCTGGGTCAGGGCTGAAATATGGATATATAGACAATCCCTGACTCACAATGGCTGACTTAATGATTTTTCAACTTCACAATGGCATGAAACCTATATGCATATCATGATACTTGATAATTTATTCAATAAATTACATGAGATATTCAATACTTTATTATAAAATAGGCTTTGTAGGCTAATATAAAGTGTTCTGAGCACATTTAAGGTAGGCCAGGCTAAGCTATGATGTTCTCAGTAAGTTAGGTGTATTAAATCCATTTTGTACTTAACTATTTTCCATTTACGATGGGTGTATCAGGATATAGCCCCATCATAGGTTGAGGAGCATCTATCTATACAAAAGTCCATACCCCACCATGACCCAGGAAGGTTGAATAAAGAGGGATCAGGTTCACAGTGCCATAGAAGGATGATCATAACACACCTTCTTTTTTTTCTTTTTCTGGGTTTTTCGACTTGCAGAACTCTGGAGGAGGGCCTGGAAAACAGAAGGCAACAAATTTTGAGGAAATAAAAACACAAATTGTTACTCTCAGTCCTGTAGCTCTTTTCAGGACTTTGCTGGCATTTAGCCCTTACTCCCAGGAGAAGTGCCACATGCCCACCACCTTCTTATTCTACACTAACCTTCAACTCTGCATCCTGGACCTCCATCTCAGACTTGTAGACCTCAGGCTCAAAGGGACCACTGGTTATCCTCATAGGGCCATTGGGCATGAGCAGAACTGTAAATTTAAACTGGGCAACAAATTCACCTATGGGAAAAATGAAAAGTTTTGATGAAATATTCCTTTGTTGCACTTAGCTCTTCTGAAGTTATAGGAAAAAGAAGGATGCCATATAACCAGGGGCTCCACAGTGAAAACTCTCTTCTTTGAACTCACCCTCCTTCTCATAGAGAACATTAAATGGTTGCAGCAGTTCATGTTTGGCGCACTCTACCACACCCATCCGAGCCTTCTTCTCATCTTCAAATGCTCTGGGTAGGAGAAGACAATATTCAGAAGTATCCTTAACTCCCCATCCAGTGTTACCTTGTTTCTAAAAATAGCCCCTACCCTCAGGCAGAAATCATGCTCAGGATTGCTTTTACATTACTTTCAATAAGAAGCAGACAGGGAAAGGGAGGGGGCGAGCAAGTGCATGCTACATGTTAGGCAGGAAGGGAGAGATATGGGAGGGAAAATCGTTCCTAGGTGCATGGTCTGAGTCAGAGTGGTTCCAAGTCCTGTCCTTGCTAAGTGCAGTACCTTAAAGTAAATGGCATGGCATCAAAACGCCTTTCCACCTCACTGAAGAAGGCACGTGAAGTTTTCATTTTCAGGCCATACTGTTTAGAGGGGTCTCGTTTATAAATGGTGGTTCTCTGTCCTGCATCCTTGGCCTACAAGAGTACATTAAGTCACCTTTGGTCTGGTGAACATACCCTTAGTCATTTCGCTTTGCCAACTCTGGTATACTCTCCTCACCTTGCCTTCTCCTGAGCTGACGAGAACATCCACAGCATATACTTCATGTACCTCAAATTCAGCTATTTCATGGTCCTTCCTAAAAGGAATAGAGAGAAAGAGAACATTAAAAGTAATAAGTAGCTCCTGAGAGCTTCGAGTGGAAGGTGGACAAGATTAAGTTGGGAGTGTGGGAACAAAGATGATGAGCAGTCTGGTGTGACAGAAGGTGAAGAGTGGGGTTGGCACCTACTTCTGCTGGTCTGTGGGATTCTGGATAATGGTTTTCTCTCCATCGATGACATGCTGCTTCAACTGATGTGACAGCATACCTGTATACAGGACATAGCCTATGGTACCAGCTATCTAGAATCCCAAAAGGTTTCCAAATCCACCCACCTAAGTAGTTTGAAGGGGCGGGCAATGAGAAAAATGCCTGGTTATGGAAACACATGGCACTGAGATTTCTGGCTTAGACTAAACTAGAGCCAGGATGGATCATTAAGGGAGCAAAAGTCTTAATTCTGCTAAACCACTTGTTCTTAGACCCTCAACCCTGTTATCTGAGGTCTCACCTTCTATTGGTGTGCAATTAAATGAGTGAGCAACTTTGTTCCAAGCTTCTGTCACTTGTGTGTTCTAGAAGTGCAAGATTAAATAAAAGGTGAAATATCAGGGGCTGATAAGTTCTCTATCATGAGAATAAGCAGCACAAAAAAACAGAGAGTTCTCATATCCTCCATCAACTGCCAACAATTTTTATTCACTGGTTTTTCATTTCATAGCCCTATTATCCCCCTATAACCTAAAAATACCTTATATAGATGCTATGCTCCTGAACTTAAAATGGGGTTACGTCCTGATAAACTCAATTTAAGTTTAAAATATCTATAAAGTCGAAAATAAATTTACTATACCTAACTTACCAAACATCATAGCCTAGCCTACCTTAAACATGCTCACAACACTTACACTGGGCAAAATTATCTAACACAAAGCCTATTTTAGAATAGTATTGAGTATCTCCTGTAATTTATTGAGTACTGTTATGCAAACTGAAAAACAGAATGGTTGTATGGGTACTCAAAGTACAGTTTCTACTGAATGTGTATTCTTTTTTTGAACAATTAAGCCTGCATTTGTGTATCATTTTACAAAGCACTTTCAGAAAGATGGTCTAATTAGATAATTCTTAAGGGTGAACAGGGCAGACATACAACCCAGTCTAGAAGATGAGGATACTCAGGCTCACCAGGGTTACGTGATCTGCCCAAAGTTAAACAAGTGTTAAGTGGAACAATCTGGTCATAAATCCAGGTTTTCTGATGTTAAGTCCAGTGTTTCTTTCTTTATATCTGGCATTATAACATTTTGAGAGGGGACAGCAAACCCTTATTTTTTCTTTTTTTTTAAGCCTCTTTCAAACATGATCTGATCCTCACCAAAGCTACATTCTTAGACAAAAAAATGTGAGTAATCAGAGCTAATATTTATTGAATATTTAATTCTGTGGCAGGTACTGTAAGTACTTTATGTGGATTATCTCAATTGTCACAACAACCCTATGAGAATAAAGCACAATTTTATTTTTCCCATTTTACAGATAAAGAAATTTGAACTCAACATTATTTTTAAGCAGTAAGGGACACTAATAGGGTATGGACCCAATTTGATTTCATAGCTATACCTGCCATTATAGAACACTACTTTCCTGTGAAAATACATAAATATGTAAATAATAAAAATAATGTGTAAAATAACAACAAATTCAAGTCTGTACTATATGCCAGGCATTGTTCAAAGGGCTTTATAACAACTTTATAAAGGTAGGTATCATCACAGGGAAACTAAGACAGAGGTTTGGGTAAAAATAATGTAATTAAGTAATAAAAGTACAAATTGATAAAAAGTGTGAGGAATAAGCACATAGGGTCCATACCCTATTACTGCCCCTTACTGCTTGAACACAGAAAAAGAGAAAGAAAAAAAGGACAATGTTTTAAGTATTGAATAGCCCCTCTGGGAATCAAGTGTTAGCGATGTCTCCACTGACAATCTGACATGCTTAATTTTTTTTGCTCATAAGAACTTTATGATACCTGGGCTTTCTAACTATCCTGCAAAGTACAAAACTAACTTTTGGCATCTCTTTGGCCAGTACCAGTTTACGGGTACTATTATCTCTCCCCTGCCCTTTTAATGATTTTTGTTCTATGAGCCTTTAAAATTAATTGTTTGTCTCTGTGTTTTATTGTAGGCTACCTACCTCAAATTATTTTGGGAAAAGATGCACATACAAAACATAAACAAAGCTCTCTATAGGCCCCATGAAGAAGGGACCATATATTCCCATATACCTAGCATGGAACTATTTATGGTAGGTACTGTGTAGCTAATTTTATGAAGCTATTTTATAAGGGGACTGTAGAGGAGGTTAGTAATAGCTCTAGTGCCTAATATATCTTTGGTTCTATCAAGCTTTGGAGTTGGATAAAATAGCTTACCTGGTTTCCAGGTTTGACCAGGCGTAGGGCAGCTTCAGCACAAAGGTGAGCTGCCTTAATGACATCTGCTTTCCGCCCTGTTACTTGGGTCCCCTGTAGATAAGGACATGCAATCAGTGTCTTCCTGGAAAGCCTGCTAACTCAGTTGGCTATTTAGTTAATATCTAGCTGTGTGCCCATATGCAAAGGTGAGCCAATAAACAGGAGAAAAAAAAACCTTTCTCCTAGCCAGGTGTGGTGGTTCACGCCTATAATCCTAGCACTCTGGGAGGCTGAGGCGGAAGGATCACTCAAAGTCAGAGGAGTTCAAGACCAGCCTGAGCAAGAGTGAGACCCTGTCTCTACTAAAAATAGAAAGAAATTAGCTGGACAACTAAAAATATATAGAAAAAATTAGCTGGGCATGATGGCGCATGCCTGTAGTCCCAGCTACTCAGGAGGCTGAGTCAGGAGGATTGCTTGAGCCCAGGAGTTTGAAGTTGCTGTGAGCTAGCCTGATGCCACGGCAGTCCAGCCCAGGAAACAGAGTAGGACTTTGTCTTAAAACAAACAAACAAACAAAAAAACCTTTCTCCATTTGTTTCTCTAGAGACGCTCTCACAAAATTTATATGGTGATAGGGGATGGGGGTAAGAGATAAATGGCAGTACACCCCACCCCCACCTAGGTTGAAGAGATCAAAAGCAGGCCACCTACCTGAGCTACACCAACCACAAAAGTGTGAGCCACATTAGCGATGAAGCCATCCACGTGGACCCCAAGGTCACTAAAAGGCAAGAGCAGAGTACTGCATTAGGAATCAGCACTATGTAAATGCTTTAAAAAAAGGACAAATGCCTTAAAATGGTTTAACCTTACATTTTTACCAAGTCACCTTCCTTGAGAATATAGTCCTGGTCGCTCTTCAAAGGGGAGAAGTGACATACACAGTTATTTACTGAAATGCTGGTGGGAAAGGCAATACCTGTAAAGAAAGAATCATCAGCCTTACTACTTTGCTCTTTACTGGGAGCCCTGTTGCCCTTCAGGAAAACGGAAGGATTTTTTTCAGAGTTGTGCTTAAGTTTCATCAGTTTGGATTGGGTAGGAAACTTGTATTCCACTTATCATTCCAAATTTCCAAATACCTCACCCAGAGTTAGGTAGGGACTGTATCATTATAATGAAAAAAAACAAAACAAGAAAAAACACATAGGACCAAACAAGAGTTAAAGTGAGGGACTTTTTTTTTTTTTTACCTTTCTTCATTTCCTTTTCTTTCTTGAAGATTTTCCCTGTCTCTTCCATAATCATGGCATCACCTTTCTCACACAGGCTCAGTACCGACACACCTGAACTGGATGCTTCCACCAAAGTCCGAAGTACCCCTGGGGACAGAATCCCATCATGTCAGCCTTGCATGTATTCACTTACCTAGTTACTACCCCAGTAATACCTGGAAGTTGGACTCAGAGTTTCTAATATTCCCTAGTGCCACTGCCCTGAGGCTGAAAAAGGAAACAAGTTTTGCCTCTTGGAACATATAATCTCTAATTTTTACCTTCCTTTCCTTAAAAAAAAAGTCAACACTCCCTTCTCTCCCTTACATTATGTGACAAGTAGTTATACACAACTTTCTCCCTAATCAAGGCCACAAACTTTCCAAAAATAATACCTTTGGTGTGTTAGGACAGAGTTATGAATTTCGGGGGCTCTCGCCAAGGTATCCCACATACATGCAAAGAGGATTAAAAGAAATTTATAGGCATCAGGGACAATGGGAAGGTAGACACAATTGCTGACTCGAAGCTGATGCATAGTTAAATGTTCTAGTCTTCCCTTCTCAGACACCCTAATTAGGTGTTAGTAATCTCAGTTTATGTAGACTTATTTCCTCACAAACAAGTGTATAAGCCGAGACTTAATCTAAGGTCCCCTGGGCTTCAGGGGACCCATGGCTTATAACTTTCAGTAAATCTCAAAGATGTATGTATGTATGTATGTGACCCCAAAGTTTCAAAACTGGTATCTGAGGCTGGGCAAGGTGGCTCACGCCTGTAATCCTAGCACTCTGGGAGGCCAAGGCAGTGGGATCACTCAAGGTCAGCAGTTCGAAACCAGCCTGAGCAAGAGTGAGACCCCCGTCTCTACTATAAATAGAAAGAAATTAATTGGCCAACTAATATATATAGAAAAAACATTAGCCAGACATGGTGGCGCATGCCTGTAGTCCCAGCTACTTGGAGGCTGAGGCTGTAGGATTGCTTGAGCCCAGGAGTCTGAGGTTGCTGTGAGCTAGGCTGATGCCACAGAACTCACCCTGGGCAACAAAGTGAGACTCTCCCACAAACAAACAAACAAACACAAACCTGGTATCTGAGATCACAAGTGCCTCAAGTTATAAATTGCAAGAAAGAAAAAATATATTTTTCTGATTCAAACCATTAGCATGAAATACTAAAAGGCACCAAAAATGAGGATACTATATTAAATGTGCATTGTTATAAAGCATTGGTCTGTTCATGCCCTCTCCATAATACATCCTGAACTTCAGGTTTGGTTTTTGATATCTGTTTTGGTGATTCTTTGGAAGCTGGAAAATAGGACCAAAGGCATCCTAAATACCTCCTCCCAACAATCTTTACTGTCAAAACCATTTAAAAGCCTAAGGACAAGCAGTTTCTATCCTCCTAACTGGGTTTTAAAATGAAAAGGTGAATTGGAAAGAGAAAACAGAAAGTGAGACATCTGTCTAGATAGAGTGGCAGGCAACTGCTTGAGAACATCAGAGCACAGCTCAAATAAGGATGACTTATGACAATCCTAAAATCAATCCTCCCTGTTCCAGTACTCTTCACAAGCCTGCCTAACTGAGGTAAAAGGAGAGCCCCAAAACACTCCTGGAGTTGTCAAGTCATTGAAAACCAATTTGAAGGCTAACTACAGCTATCTGCACATATTGGAGGGGTGACAGAAATGAAAAACTTCAAGAAAAACCAGATGTATCTCCAAGATTTGTGTTAGGAGCTCCAGCAGTGCACTCCAACGGTCCCCTGAGCTGGCCCAAGGGTAGAAGGGGGCCCCCACCAGGGTAAGAGCTGAAGTAAAGAAGGGAAGACTCCAGCAAAGCACGTGGTGTGGAAGCTGGTGTCAGGGACAGTAGTGGAAGAAGGGAGCCAGCGATCCACATGGGGACCCAGCAGCACGTGCTGGCGGACTCCTGACGCCCCAGAGACGCGACAAGACAGAGGGGCGCTTCTGTTGCCAACAGCTGGGCCCTTCTTTTTCGAGGTGGCCTCGCTGCTGCCAGAATCAGAGGAAACAGAAATCCTGACTGAGGGGGTAAGAGCAGGAGAAGACGCGCTTTGCCCCCTAACCAACGGCCTAGGGTCGGAGCCTGCAGGAAGCCCCTCTGCGCTCTTCCCGGTCGCCCGCTCGCACCTCCACAGACTCCAGCCCAGGCCTGGCCGCTCAGGTCCCAGGCGCGACACCAGGCTTTCCCACCACGCCGCCCCCAGCGGACCAGTGTGGGCCCATCAGTAGCTTTCTCTGCATGACCCCGCCGCTCCAGCCCCTCCGGGACTAGCCTGGCACTTTTCCCTCTCAGCCACGATTCCCGGACCCCTGAGGCCGCACTCACGGTTGGCGATGTCGCCCCCCATCTTATACTTGGTCACCACCAGGTCTTCGGCGATAGTTTGCTCCTGCTGCTCGTCCTCGCCCGACATCTTCCACCACCACCACTGCAGTCTCGTTTTCCCTGAGCCGCCGCCTCTGTCTCCTTTCCCAGCCACAGGCTGTGGTCAGAGACCCCTCGATCCGCGAGGAGAGAGCGAGCGAAAGCGCGAGCAAGCAAGGGAGCGGGCAGCCAGGCGAGAGCGAGAAGCTGCGAGCGCGCGGGCTGAGGCGCAGGGCACGCTGGGACAACGAGTCCTTCCGACCGCCAACCTCTGGCCGCCTTCGTGGTCCTATGAACTACAATTCCCAGCCTGCCTCTCGCGCCCCTACGCCAGGCCCAGGGGCCTTGCCCTCCCAGGGCCTCGCACTCCGGAATCGCCGGGCACGCTGGGAAGGGTCAGACTCCGGCGGGAAGGCGGAGCCGTTAGTGAGTCTGAAGGGACGCGTGGTCTCGCCCGGAAAAACCACTTCCACTGAGTGCGTTGAGCCAAAGCCTGTAATAGAAGAGGGCGGGCTGATGGAGAAGGGGCGGAGTTGCGGCGGGGAACTGGGTTTAGAGGCGGCACAGTAGGGTGGAGCAGGGTGGAGCCGAGGCGGGTGGGCAGTGTCTTCACTTAGGGTGGGGAGGCTGGGTTGGCCCTTCCTCGGATACCTGGCTCGACTTGCGGGACCGGCCCAGCCGGTCTAAACCTCTTCCAATGCTGGGAAAAGGCGAAGGGCGGAGCAGGGGCTTACTGGTTAGCCAGACTCTGAAGGGATTATCCCTTTTATTGATTGATTGATTTTTGAGACAGAGTCTCGCTTCTTTGCCCAGGCTAGAGTGCCCTAGCGTCATCGTAGCTCACAGCAACCGCAAACTCCTAGGCTCAAGGGATCCTCCTGCCTCAGCCTCTCAAGTAGCTGGGACTGCAGGCGTGCGCCACCACGCCCGGCTAATTTTTTCTATTTTTTATTTTTTTTAGTTGCCCCGGTAATTTCTATTTTTAGTAGAGACGGGGGTCCCACTCTTGCTGAAGCTAGTCTCAAACTCCTAACCTAAAGCGATCCTTCCGCCTCAGCCTCCCAGAGTGGTAGGATTACAGGCGTGAGCCACGCCCTGCCCAGCCGGGATTATCCCTTTAAAGGCCTCCCAATCTAGAGGACAGACTCCCAATGAAGTAGGATGGCATTGTTGTTCCAACAGTGGGCTTGGATGGCACCTAAGGGAAGTGTTAAAACAGACAGAATTGGGTGACTGTTTTCTCCTGTGGGCCACATCTGACTGGATGATGACTCTCTTAAGAGAATGCGTTCAGGAAACATCTGTAGGTTTCAGTATTCCACCTCTAAAGAAGAAAGTGTGTCTATAGGGCTTTTTAAAAATTTTTTTTTACTTATTTTCTTTTCACCACACAGAACTTAGTTTCTCTAGCTATAGGGTTTTTTCTAACTTTACCAAACACGTACGTTTTTTGTGTTACTCCACCTAGTTGGTTGCTCTGTAGATTCCTAGTAAAACCCTAAATGAAAAGGACTGTGCATTATGCTTGTTTTAAGGGAATGCAAGTAAAAAATAGGGCTGGAGAAAGCTGGATGGTACCGAGTAGGACTTTCAAAAGACAGAAAGTTAACTTATCCACTGCTGAGGAACAGAGAAAGGGGGCAGTCTCTTATTTAACACACTAAATGTGTGTTTCAGACAGGAAGCTGGAAAAACTTTGGCATTTTTATTCAGATGTATATAAAAACAAAACAAAACAAAAACTTCAATGATACAACATACATTTTCCTCCAGTTCTCCATCCAAGGGGACAGAGGTCTGAAGCTGAGTCTTCTTTCTGTCCCACCTGGAAGCTTCTCACTACTGGATGAGAATAGCTCCTAAAAGTGGATTTTGGGGACCCTCATGGGTAAGGAGTGGAGATCATTTATAGTGGGTTTGGGTTATGGTTTACACAAAGATGTCCAGTTATTTTTCCTTCTGATACCCTACCACCACCACCACTTCCTGAGATGAGGTCTGAGTATAGGACGAGGACGTGGTTGTTGGGGTTAGACTTGATTCAGTGCAAAAGTAAGAAAACAATGACCCTTATAAGGCTCTGACTTATATCAGTTTTCCTTGATACTTACAGTAGGAGACTTGCACTGGAATTAGGAAAATTTTGAATCCTAGACCTGGTGCTTAATTTACTTAATTTCTTTAAGGCTCAGTTTCCTTATTTGTAAATAGGATACTATCTATCTCACAGAATTGTAAGGATTATAAAGGATTAGGTGAGATAATGTAGGTAAAGTTTAGCATGATGCTTAGCTCATAGTAAGTGCTCAATTAACAGTAATCAATATCTATTCCAAACCTCTTTCTGCATTCCATAAAATTTTAAGTTTCCCAGTCGTTCTAGGAGGTTAAGAGTCACAAGCCAAAATTTTATAATACTTTCCTCTGCCAGGTCTCCTCCCATTTCTGTTTCTGATGGGAAACAAAGGCATACTAAGAGCCTAGTCCCAACAAGTCAGAGCCTGAGAGAAAGGGACATGGAGAGTAATCCTTCATATCTCCAGGAGTCCCTGTCAGGAAGCTGAGGAATGGGATTGGGAAAGCACACGAAATAGGGAAAAACCTTCTCCTTTCCTGGGATTAGGAAAGAGAAGAAAATGCACAGCTGGCTACATATCACAAGAATTTTTTGTCAAAGTGTTTAAAAGCCTCCAAATGATGAATGGAATTGTCTAGGACTGGGGAAATAGGGCTGAGACCTGTGAGAGAGAGGGAGAGGGAATAGGGAGAAGAGAGGTACCCTCTAGAGGCACTAGCTGCCATCAAATGCTCCCTGAGTGCCTCAGGGAGCAGGGGTTATGTTCTCTGGGCATTAGCCTTGGGGAAAAGCCTGCTATGCCAGTAATCAGGGTTATCAAAGGCGGAGTCAGTGGCTTCTAGGCTACGTAGAGTTTTGAGGCGGGCATAATGAACGTGGGGGGCATGATGTCCAGGCCCCTGGAAAGCTCTCATTTCTTCATACCCTTGCTCAGCTGCTGGGCAGGCTGCCATGGCCGCATAATCCCCCCCAGGACCACCTCCACCACGTCGCCGATTCATATATTCATAGTCCTCATCTGGAGTTGTGCCAGCAGTGGGCATGATCGGCACAGGGTGGAGTGGGCAACTCTGTGTGCTGCCCAGAGAGGCACTGAGGTCTGATCCCACATCCATGTACTCATAACCCAGGTCCTCGAGGGAACTTGGTCTGGGGGGACGGGGTGGACTGTGCCTTCTCCGGTTCATGTATTCATACTCCTCATCTTCATCTTCTTCAGTACCCAGGACAGAACTGAGACCCACTGAAGAAAGAGTGCCTTCTCGGGAGGAGGGAGTACCTAGGGATTGAGAAGAGAGGCTAGGTATGTGGAGAACATGATGGTAATAGGCAGTGGGGGATGGGGGAAATTAGATAAAAATGAATAGGGAGGCATGTGATCAGAGAAGACAAAAGAATTAAGAGGAGCCCAGAGAAAGGATTAGAGGAAGAATTGAGGAAAACCCTAGGAAGATCAGGCACCTTTGAGGTGTGTATCTGGCATGACATAACCGTTGACATCCTCTTCCTCTAACCCTGGTGGGGAGAGTGGGGTGACAGGAGTAAGCAGACTGTGGCGCTGGGAATGGTATGCGCTGTCTCCACGGGGCCGTGGGCTCCGACTCCGGCTCCTACACATTGACACCTTCTCATGGAGCTCGGCCTCAGAGCCTGTCACATGGCCCTCTGATGACTCTGATGTCAGGCGTGCCCGTGGCATTGGATGCAGAGAGACTGGACGGGGACACCGTTCACTACCTCCACAAACTGCAGAATCCTAAAGAGGAAAATAAACAAAATAATACAAGGAGATTTACATAGAGACAAGGAAAGAAGGCAAATGGATAGTTCAATGCCTTTTTTGTAGGACACGGATTAAACCTCAAAGGTTTCTAATGCCTCCCACACTACCCCTATCATTCTGATCCTAAGACCCAGAATGCCAGCAACAAACCTTACCTGGCAAGCTTCCCCAAGATTACCCTGGTTCATGGGCATGTACCCAGATGATGGACTTAAAAGGCTCTGGCTCTAGGATGAGAAAAGTAAGGAAAAGTTTTAAGATGAAGGGAGAATTCTATTCTTACCATGGGGGGCTTTAAGTGGTTAATATAGGTATCTATAGGGTTCATGAGGACTCACAGGGTGCAGAGAATTGGTAATTAGAAGGTGTCTTACCCCACGTGGTCGATTAAGTGTTCCAACTGGTAGGCTGAGGGCAGAGCCCAATGTGCTTGCCAGGTTGTCCTCCTCTGCTTCCAAGTCTAGGTCTAGGTCTAGTTCTGGTTCCAGCTCTACTTCCTCCAGTTCCTTGTTTGTCAGAGCAGAGGGCTCTCCCCCAGGTGCTATTCCAGATCCACTCTCTCTCTATAGGGGCAGATCATTGTTAGGGTGAATCCTAGTTCCAGCCAAGTCCCCCTTTCTCTAAATTTCCTTGACACCTCTTAGTCCCTACTTACCTTTATGACCAGATACCGGGGTGGGTCTCGGGCCATCCTGGTGAACTCATTGGCTAGTTCTTTAAAGGTTGGGCGAATGTTCTCATCAATCATCCAACCTAGAGGTAAAACGTAGGAGGTAAAGACATAAATGGGAATAGAGCCATAAGACAAGTAGGGAAGGAAGTCAGAAAATGGTTGGGGTCAGCAGGTAACTCACACTTGACCATCACCATGTAGACATCAATGGTACAGATCTGGGGCTGTGCCAACCGCTCCCCCTTCTCTAGCAGGTCTGGTACTTCAGCCAATCGCAGCCCTGCATAGGGCTCTGCCCCGAAGGTCATCAATTCCCAAACTGTCACACCTGATGACAGGAAGAAATGGACTAGTAGATGGTAAAATAGTAGACAGGGGCATGAAATGAAGGGAAGGCAGAACCTGATTTGTTTTTGCTCAGGCTGGAGTGCAGAGGCACAATCATAGTTCACTGTAACCTTGAACTCCTGGGCTCAAGTGATCCTCCTGCCTCAGCCTCCCAAGTATCTAGGACTACAGGCATGAGCCACCATGCCTGTATAATTTTTTTTAAATTTAAATTACTTTTTGTAGAGATGTGGTCTTGCTATGTTCAGACTGGTCTTGAACTCCTGACCTCAACTGATCCTTCTACTTTGGCCTCCCAAAGTGCTGAGATTACAGGCATGAGCTACTGCGCCTGGCCAGAACCTGATTTGACACAAGGATTTGAAGTCCTTAGAGATTATAAGAGAGGGGGTCTCAAAAGGCAGCTGTGAAATTTGGTCCAGTGATGGTATAGAGGGCATTGAGATGCACTGACCATAGCTCCAGACGTCACTCTGGTGTGTGTATTTCCCAAAGTGAATACTCTCAAGGGCCATCCACTTAATTGGAGTCTGAGGATTAAAAATAAAGGTGTCACCAGTTGATATCCACAAATTTTCTTAGCATTTCCAAGTCCCAAGTTCTCTTATTCTTTTCTTTGTTGCTTGTTGCTCTCTGAACTTAAATCTCTGACATCTCTAGCTTTCTTTTTTTTTTTTTTTTTTTTATTTGAGACAGGGTATCACTCAGTCACCCCGGGTAGAATACGGTGGTGTCATCATAGCTCACAGCAACCTCAAATTCCTGAGCTCAAGCAATCCTCCTGTCTTAGCCTCCCCCCAAATAGCTGGGACTACAGGCACACACCATCATGCCTGGTTAATTTTTCTATTTTTATTAGAGAAGTGTTCTCAACGTTATTCAGGCTGGTCTTGAACTCCTGAGCTCAACCAGTACTCCTACCTTGGCCTCCCAGAGTGCTAGGATTATAGGTGTGAGCCACCACACCCGGCCTTAGCTTTCTCTTCTTAAACTTACTATGAAGCATGAAGCATCTGCCCTGCCCGTGAAGGAGACCACTGACTGCTCCCTATCCCCATGCTTGACTCCACTCCCATCTCCTTACCCAGCACTTTGTGTCACCTCACCTTCGCCTCACTGTGTAGTAGCTGTTTATCATCCGGTGGCAGCAGATCAGCCACACCAAAATCTGCCACCTGAACCTGACTAGGTGACTTAAGTAGCACATTTCGGGCAGCCAGGTTCCTATGCACCATACCATGCTCCT
Source organism: Mirza zaza (assembly GCA_008750895.1). Classification (NCBI taxonomy): domain Eukaryota; kingdom Metazoa; phylum Chordata; class Mammalia; order Primates; family Cheirogaleidae; genus Mirza; species Mirza zaza. The sequence goes on along the minus strand of VSMD01044713.1, from coordinate 17,944 downwards.
CAAGGTAGTACATACCCTGTAGGGGAAGAAAGTATTCTCAGGGTTGGGGGAACAGTCACTGAGATTTAGAATCCTCCCAAACCCTGAAGGCACCTCTCAGAACTTCAACCTTCTTGCCCCTTCTCTACCTGTCCCCACCCAGGCAGTTCTTATTATAGGGCTCCTCTAGGCTCCTCTCACCTTTGCAATTTGTACTCCCCAGTTGAGCAGCAGCTGTGGCCCCAGTGCCCCCCGGTGTTGTCTCACATGATCCAGCAAGGAACCCAGAGGCAAGTATTGAGTGACAAGCTGCAGAGAGGACCCTGGGCATAGTCCCAGCAACCGTACAATGTGGGCGTGGTCTAGACTGCCAATAGCCAGCATATGCTAAGAGACACAAATGGTGTTATCCAGGAAACAAACAGATTCACATACACTCTGCACATGTACACCCAGACTGGGGATCCCCCGACGTTCAAGTACATCAACATGGCTAACATAGTAGCTGCTAACACAGGACCATGCTTCTACATGACTTTATCTAATACTGTCCTCTTTCCTAGTAGCACACAAAATCCTTTTCCTTCACTTACATCTGTCACAGCTTGAAAACTCTGCCGTCCACTCTTATCCTCAATGACTTTAATGCAGACTGGAATCTTGATTGATTCACCCTCAGGGATCCACACTCCCTGGGAAGTTTAGGACAGGAGTTAATCTAGGGTCGTTCTCCCCAGGCAGGACAGCCCTTTGCTAAAATTTTTCTCCCCTTTGCCCTAGATCTTTTCCCCACCTCTCCAGCCTTCCTGTGGATCACTCACTTTGTGCACAGTTCCAAAGACACCCGAGCCAAGCACTTTAAGCTTCCTCAGCTCTGTCTCTTTGAAGATTCTGGCCAAGACTTTGTTAGCCTTCTCACTGGGATCCAGAGGCTCTATGCTCTAAGGAGCAGATGGGAAGGAGGTATTCAGGAAAGCCCATTCTCACATCCCACTCCAACCCACTGCCCATAAGTGGATGCCAAACACAGTAGAGCCCAAAGGACAGGAAGAGAAATTATCTTTAGTCCTGGAAAACATCGTAGGCATATTGAGGAATAACAGACCCTGTGGAATTTTTTTTTTTTTTTTTTTTTTTGAGACAGAGTCTTATTCTGTTGCTGGGCTAGAGTGCTGTGGCATTAGCCTAGCTCACAGCAACCTCAAACTCCTAGGCTCAGGCCAGGCGTGGTGGCTCACACCTGTAATCCTAGTACTCTGGGAGGCCTAGGCGGGCAGATCATTTGAACTCAGGAGTTCGAAACCAACCTGAGCAAGAGTGAGACCCTGTCTCTACTATAGATAGAAAGAAATTAATTGGCCAACTAATATATATAGAAAAAATTAGCCGGGCATGGTGGCGCATGCCTATAGTCCCAGCTACTCGGGAGGCTGAGGGAGAAGGATCGCTTGAGCCCAGGAGTTTGAGGTTGCTGTGAGCCAGGCTGATGCCACAGCACTCACTCTAGCCTGGGCAACAAAGCAAGACTCTGTCTCAAGAAAAAAAAAAAAAAACTCCTGGGCTCAAGGGATCCTCCTGCCTCAGCCTCCCAAGTAGCTGGGACTACAGGTGAGTGTCATCACGCACTGCTAATTTTTTCTATTTTTAGTAGAGACAGGGTCTCGCTCTTGCTCAGACTGGTCTCAAACTTCTGACCTCATGTGATTGTCCTGCCTTGGCCTCCCAGAGTGCTAAGATTACAGGCATGAACCACTACACGAGCCTGATGGTGGCAATTGTTTGTGTTCATGAGATTAGGAATCCAGAGAGTTAGGTTTTCTTTTTGATGGGGGAGGGAGAAGGGGGTTCATCTGGAGAGAGTTAGTAATAGTATCACCACCTCGAGTGCCTTTTATACAGTGCTCTGTGCTTTTCAAAGCACTTTCACATACATTGTCTGCTTTTGCCCTTACAGCCATACAGAGGAATGTTATTTCCTCTATTTAGATGTATAAACTTAGACACAGAACAAAAGTAACTTCTTCAAAGTCATGTAGCAAATTAATGGCAAAATCATGCCTCCCATTTTTCTGAGCAGTGTTCTTTCTAGCCAATCACACTATCTCCTTAAAGAAAGGAGTCAAATCTCGAGTGAAGGAGGAGGGGAGTGATGCTCATCACATCACTGACTTCTGAGTGCAGATGGCACAGGGTGCCTCTCAAAATTAAGCTCTAAGTACTCACCTCGCCTCGTTCCAAGTAGCGTCTCATAGCCCTTTTATTCTGAATCCGGCGCCCACGCCAATAGAGAAAAGTGCCACCCAGGATCAGGAAAATCGCTACCAATCCTACTACCACCGTCAAAGCCATTGTCAGATGGGTTTTGCTATGGAATACAGAGAAACCCAGTATTATCCTGGTTATATACCCCCCTTACAAATATCATCTACACCTTTGCCAAGGTATGGTGCAGATCTGGGACAAGAACTTACACACACACACACACACACACACACACACACACACACACATATATCTCCTTGAGCACTGACTAACCTAAATCTAGACCACCCTTAGGCTATTACAAATTAATTTTAGGAAAGGAAGGCCAGAAGCCTGGATTCTTATGTTTCAAGTGATAATGGACTATGTATACAAAAGGCCAGATTGAATAGAGACTCACGCTTTCCTGCAAGTAACCCCCCTCACCCTAGCTTCTCTCCCAAATATCCCCAGCTTCCAGAATCTCCAAGCCCCATTATACCTGATCAGCTCCAATGGTTGGCCTAAACAGTCTTGTAGCTCTGGTCCTTTACACCTAAAGAAGACAGTCAACACCTTAAATGGGAGCTTGAACAATAGAGGCTCCATTCCAATGGCCTCAACCTACAAAAGCTTTTCCAGAACCTACCATGGCATCCTATGCTGGAGCCCAAAGCCTATCCCAAAACTTGGCATCTCCAGCTCACCAGCCCTCCCAGAGCCCCTCTTGTAATGAAACTCCTCTGAGCTGAGGTTATTTCAGGTTCCCAAAACCGTAGTGTAATTTTTTGCTGTTATTAAGTTTCCTCCTCTCTAATTCTTTACTATACAGCTGGGAGTGATCCTTAAATCACAGTCACACTCTTTTTTCTGCTCTCTTCACCTGCTCCTGCCCTTCAGTCTGACCCCTCTTCTCATCATTGTGTTACTGACCCTTGGGTGCAGTTCTCATGGCAGGGACGACATTCATTCTGAACATCCGGGTACTTGTAGATGGGGCCCTTAGCACCTAGGACTCCATTGGGGCAGCTACTCACACAGTGTGCTCTTCCGATCTGAAAATGGGCACATTGGGCACAAGCATCAGAGCCCTGAGTGGAAGAAAGCAGGTCAGGAAGAATTGGATTCCAAGGTCAATGCCATACCGCTCAGCAAAGTCCAACCCAGCCATTCAGGATCCTCCATCCACAATCCCTAGCATTATCTGGCCTCCCTATGCTGTCTCTGGGATTTGGCTATATCATTCCTTAGATGCTCTAAGTGTTGCCCCTTGCCTATCTGCCTTAGCAATTATGGTGCTGCTACTATACCGAGCCATTGCATGTGGCAGTGCCTTCCATGAGTTGGCATTCCGAGTGGCAGGAGAAGCATTCAGCCTCATGGGCAAACTCACGAGGCTCCCTGCAGTGGGGGATAAAGGGAAGGGGGTCACTTTCAAGTCCTAACCATCATGCCCTGATTCCATGCCCACAGGTCTCCTACCTCATTCCCACCAAGGCATATGCAGAAAGCTGTCTAAAGGCTGTCAGGTGCCACCTGAACAGCTCCATCCCAGGGCCCTGCCCCTCCCTGTTCTTGACTATGTCCCCTCACTGTACCCATTCAGAAAGTTGCAGTGGGTCACACAGACACCTCCTCGGCTGTAGTTCCGACAGGATAAGCACTGACCAGGGCCTGGGCCCCAGCATCCCCCAGAGGAGCACAGTGGGTCACACACTTTGCCTTCTGCCACTGAAAAGGAAGGGGTAGATTAGGAGAGGAGTCCGAGGATCCCTAACAAGCCCTCCTCTGAACTCTTCCTCATTATTGCTTCCAACCTAACACACCCCTTCTCCGTGGTTCCATCCCCAAGCCTACTCCCTCTTCCAGGGTAGAATAATCCTTACAGCCTGTCCTGCCTGACTACCTGTTCTCACCAGCCAGTGGGCCCTTTCCCTCACCACATTCTCTCCGGGGGCGATTATGCTTGATGTCTAGTCTCTCTTCTGAAGGCCCCCGAAGCAGCTTGGTCCAGTTCAAAGAATGGTGGTAGCAGAGTTGCCGATTGGCACTTATGTAGATACGCCCAGCACTAATTTCCTTCAGGGATCGGAGGCCCAGGGATGTTACATTCAAGTTCTTCATAATCAACAACGAGAAGCCCCGGCTGAGAGTAAGGAGACAGGATGAGAGGGGACACTACTAAGGGAAAATTATCCACGCAGTGGATTCATTTTATTCAACAAAAATTTGCCCTGAGCTGGTCAGACCCATCGAGAGGGATGCCTCTCCTTTTGCATTTTCCCCATCAAACTCTCAGACCCTCTGGGCCTGCTGTATGAGTCAGTGCCTCGTACTTCATCCAAGAATGCCTATAAAACAGGGTTCATTGCCTGGAGATGCCATCAGCTCCATACCCCTTACTCACTTGTAGAGGCTTCTGCCTCCAATGGTTGTCAGATTGGAAAAAACACTGAAGTTGTGCATGTGGGGAGGCCAGGATTGGATGTTCAGGTAACCTGAGGGGTTGAAGACAGGCATGTCAGCAGGGACTCTTCTCCCCTTCCTCTTTCTCAGCTTCTTCTGGCTCCTCCACTATAACTTGTTTTTGTTTTTCTTCCTTCCTTACAACTTGGGACATGATTTTCTCAAGTAGTTATACCACAGTTGATGCCAGTAGTTCACCTATTCCTCTCAGAAAGGGGAGCCTCTACTCCCACTCACCTGTGATCTCCCGTACTGTCTGGAAGACATTGAGTTTCTCAGGGTCCAGGGCAGGGATCTTGTGCCAAGGGTCTCTGGGGAGAAAAATAAAAAGCAGTCAACAAGGTAGAGGTATAATAGGTATTAGCAATGAGCACACCTAGCCTCCAAACTTGGTTTTTAAATATCACTCTCCACTAAAAGGAAACAGGGTTCTTTGGAGACGCTGGGGCAGAAGAAATATAAAATGAGCCTAGGGCATTGTGTACAAAAAAGTAAGAAAGTACTCAAAGAATGAAGGGTATAGCCCAAAAAACACAGGTGCCAGTTTGAAGGGGCTCTCAATGGCCAAATCAGGGACAAATAAACACCAAAATAAATAATGATTCAAAAGGATTTTAAACCATTGAATAGGCTGGGCTTGGTGGCTCACACTCATAATCCCCACACTTTGGAAGGCTAAGGGGAGGGTCGCTTGAGTCCAGGACTTTCAGACCAGCCTGGGCAATTTAGTGAGACCCCTGTCTCTACAAAAAACTAAAAAATTGGCCAGGTGTGGTGGTTCACACCTGTAATCCTAGCACTCTGGGAGTCCAAGGCAGGCGGATCGCTCAAAGTCAGGAGTTCAGGCCGGCGCAGTGGCTCACGCCTGTAATCCTAGCACTCTGGGAGGCCAAGGCAGGCGGATTGCTCCAGGTCAGGAGTTTGAAACCAGCCTGAGCAAGAGCGAGACCCTGTCTCTACTATAAATAGAAAGAAAAAAATTGGCCAACTAATATATATAGAAAAAAATTAGCTGGGCATGGTGGCACATGCCTGTAGTCCCAGCTACTCAGGAGGCTGAGGCAGGAGATTGCTTGAGCCCAGGAGTTTGAGGTTGCTGTGAGCTAGGCTGACGCCACGGCACTCACTCTAGCTTGGGTAACAAAGTGAGACTCTGTCTCAAAAATAAAATAAATAAATAAATAGATATAGGGAAGAACTTTTAGGAAGCTTTAAGAAGAAGGATGCACTGTTGTCCCTGTCCCTTGTTCCTAGGCAGGATGATGTTGGATTGCTTAAGGATGTCCCTGAGGGAATTCAGGGACATCTTTAAGCAATGGATAGGAGGTTGAGTTAAGCATTCCCCTGGGTCCTTTGTAACTGCTAAGACTTTATGACTTAGATTCCTAGTCAGCTCCACATAGGAAGGTTTAGGAAGGAAATGAACTGTGAGGCGTAGATGGGGTGGAGGACTGGGGAGAGAAGGCAGGAACTCTAACCCATTGAGGCCAGTGATAAGAAAGTCCAGGTTGCCCAGGATCTTGGTGCAGTTCACAAATCCATCGATGTTGCTTGAGTCCACGGTCTGGAAGCGGCTCCCAGAACCTGTCCCCTCACAGGCTGTAAACACAAAGGACGCTCAGAGGGGGTGGTCTGAACAGTCTTAGAGGAAAGGATGTCTCATTACAAGTTCTTACCATCTCCTACTCACCTTTGGGGCATAGCCCCCCACAAGGCTCACACATCTTGAGCCCATTTTTATCTACTTCCATCTTGTCGGGAGGACAGGCTCTGACACAGGAAGTCAGATCCACCACAAAGTTGTCTAGGAAACAGGAGGGTACCATTAGAGGTGAGGGAGGAACACTGCCAACTACCAACTGAACCCCCCCACCCCCAGGCCCTTCTCCCTCCTGCTCTGCACTGGGATTTGTCCCCACCTACCACCCTAGGTCCCTTAAGTGCTGTCCTGTACATTAGAAAATCCCTTTGCTTTATGTTGCTACAAAGAACAGAAGTAGGGGCAATAGCTGGTAGTCATGGGGACGCAAGTGGGGGTACTCTTTGGGGGTGGTTAGATGATCATGACCAATTTGCCTTCTGAGCTCCCCACTTGATGCCTTTTGGCTCCCAAAATTTTGTCTAGAATTCTGGATCCACTATTGTCAGTCCTTCCCCTCAGACACTTACGGGGACAGCTGGCTACACAAACTCCTCCATACTGATACTTGGTGTGGGGATTGGGTTCCAGCTGGAAAGTTAGCTTATTATAGACAAGAGGCAGTGGGCACCGGGGTACACAGGCTCCACTGTCATTGAAGTGTCGGCAGGCCTGGGAACATAGGAGATTCATAAAATTCATGTTACATATGTACCCCTACCTCCTCCCCAAAGCCCATACCCCCATTTCAAACCCAGGCAAATGGTAAGAGTACATACAAAGCAGTCTGTGTCCTGAGGGCCTGAGCAGCCCCCTGCACACTCATCATGGCAGCACTGGTTGGGGTTGGGCCCAAAGCAGTGACCATTACACTGAGGGGCACAGATGGTCTTGGTCACTGTGGAAGGAGAGAAAGCATGGCTGTCAGGGCTCTTAGGACTGCATTCTGAGGTCACTGCTCATCACTACCCCCAGGGTTGGCACAGGCTTGGGTAGGCAGGGATATGAAAGCGTATGAGTTTAAAGTTCTTGGAGAAAAGTTCAAACCCACATGTCTGGCAGTCTTCTGGTCCAGGACCCCAGCATCGTCCCTTGCAGGCCTCATGGCAGGGGGGACCTGGTTAGGAAGGAAGACAACACAAAGGGCTGTCAGGGCTAGGACAGGTTTGCTTGAATCAACAGGGTATGATGTCAGCACACAAACACCTCAATCCCAAGAAGCAAAGAGCCAGGGCTATGTCCCTCCCTGCTCTTGGAGAGCAGGGCTGGGCTCAAGTAAACCTGTCAACAAAGGGTGGGGCCACGCCTCCACACCACCCACTGGGCAGCTGAAGGGGAGGGACTGGGGCAAATGCCAACCTCAGCCTCAATCCCAACCCAGGAACTTGGTTTCTCCTTGCCAAACTGAACCCAGCAGGAAGATATGTGTGTGAATGGCCAGGGAACAGCAGATTATGTTCAAGAGTAGGTGGGTTCCAAGGAGAAGGGAGTAGATTGTGATGGAAAGAGTAATGGCTACAGAGTTGAAAGATCTGGATTCCCTGCTTAGTACTGAGAGTTCTTTTTGCGCCTCTTCTTGATATACCTCCTCTGTGGTTTGGGTTCCAGGGCAACTGGCCTGGCCTCCTGGCAGGCTCTTGGGTCTAGGGCCTGAAGTGTTTGTTCAGTGGAGAGATGGGTTCAGAGCAGGGATGTAACGATGATAGGAAAGGAATCACTATTGTTTGGTGGGGCAGAGGGGGCAGTCTTTATCATGGCCACTCACAGCTTCTGCCGTTGTCTTTCACCACTATCTCAGCGTCTCGGTCCCTCACGATGTCCCTCCAATCGATTGTGTCCATGTGACAAAGTTTATCATTCTTCTCAATATAAACGCCCCCTGACAGAATCTCTGACGTAAGGAAAAGAAGTGACAAAGTCAAGGGCTACGGCAGAAATCTACCTTCCCACCAATCCAAAAGACATCTGAGACTTCGCAGCACAGGAAACGGGGCAGACAGATATGTCCAATTAAATTCCAGCTGCAGAGAAGGCTCGCCTTATAAGAGGAGTCAGGCCAAAAGAAACTCCTGCCTCTTCAGACACCTGTCCAGATCCGGTTTAGCCAGTGGGGGAAGGGAAAGGAAAAAAGGAGAACATCTCTGACTCAACACCCGCACCCCCCCCCCCCCCCCCCCCCCCCCCCCGCAGCCCTACCTGTGTGTTTTCTAACTGATTGGGACAGGGAGAAGTAGCAGGTGGCCAGGTGGTATTTAACCCCTATGTGCCTCTTCCCTGTAGGAGTTTGGGAGGGAGAAAGGAAGGATTCCCAGGGAAGGAAGCACATCAAGGGACACTGTACTTTGAAGTTAGAGAAATGTGTAACAGATCAGCTCCAACTCTAGCCCCTCTGGGACAGAGGACCCTCTCCCTGGAGCAGATACCCTCAGTTCCTCATTGGGGGCCCTCTACTGTTAAGGGAGTGGGCACCTTGGAAGGGGCACTTAGGGTGAACAGTCTTGGGTTATCATCAGGGAGGTACCAGTCAGTAGAGTGGCTGAGGGGCAAGGCCAGGAGTCACCAGGAACTGACCAGTGAGCTGAGTAAAGCGGAGCTGGCGCAGAGCGTGGCTGGAGTTGGTGTTATAGTTCAACATGACAAAGATGGCAAACTTCCCATCGTAGACCTGTGTGCCCCGCACCACTCGGAGGTTGGGCAGTGGTAGTGTAGAAAATTCATTCATGGCCACGAGGACATAGCCTGTCACTTCTCGGATCCACTGTGATGGAGCAGATTGTGTCAATGAGAGGCATGACAGGGCAAAAAGTCTCAGTCCCCTCTACCTCCTTCAGGCATTCTGGAATCCTTAACTCTTTCAAGTCCTATTTTCCTAATTCCTATTTTGCAGTAGGAAGTAGACTGTGTCACACAAACCTGTCACTTCCAGCAGGGAAGTAGAAAGCAGAAATCATAAAGGCATTCTAGTTTCCTACTTTTTCTTCTCAAAGCTCCTCATGCCAGGAGGGTCCTGGCTTAGTTCCTTCCTCATCCTCCAGGTACCTCCCAGTCCTCAGGTGTCTCTTTGTATTAGTCCCTGCTTCCTTTGCACCATCACAGAACACACCTGCCCCTGCCCCCTATATATCCCTGGCTAAACAGCATAGGTCCCGGGTTCCACTCATTGTCCGCATAAACATAGGTTTGAATCTTAGGAGCTATTGAGTCCTAGGAATGCTGAACTCCAGCGGAGGGTAGCCCTGAGAAAGGGAAGGAGGCTTCTATGGGGAGAATAAAGAGCAACAGGTCAAGGAAGGGGACCGGCACTCAAACCTGCAGGAAGGAGAGGTCGGCATTGTGTCCTGTGAGCACAATCTCGAGGTTCCCCATCACCACCTCACACTTCTCGTAGAGCTTGTACAGAGTCTGGTATTGGTTCTCAGCATCGCCAGTCACACTCAGCCCATTCAAAGTCCCAGGACACACTGTTCAAAGTGGAAGGAAGAGTGGCAGAGGGCTGGATGCAAGGTCTCAGCCCCATTTGCCATCCCCCAAGACCAGCCCCTTGGTTACCCTATTCCAGTAACATTCAACAGGATCAGAAGGCATTTGCTCCAACCCTACCCACTAGGGACAGATAGGCCCATAATGGCCTGAGAGCCTCCTCTCTTCTTAGAATCCCCTCACCATCCCCTGAATGCGAAGGTGAAAGGGTTTCCTTTTTCTTCCAGGGACCCTCTGTGCCTCTTTCAGGTACTGCTTTGGGTGCTACGGGGTTAATCAAGGAAGATGGAATTTTTTTTTCCCTCTCTAGAAAGGAGAAGTCAGGAAAGGACCACAACTTTGATTACCCTGTTCTCCCCCTCCAACCAGGGCACTGACTTCTTTACCCTCATCCTGCCTCTCTCTCTAGGTCCTGGAATAAACATCTCTTTGGGGCTAGCACACAGCCCCTATTGTGTCTACTGAGGGTGGGATGGGGCAGAGGGTGGGGGCAGTGCCTGGGGCCATAGTCCAGCCCACAATGAGGCAATTCTATCCAGGAGGAGGGGGCTGCCCCACCCTGTCCCCAGACACCCCGTCCTTAGCAGCACCCCCCCTCTACCCTCAAGCCTTGGGCTCAGACTAAGTGACCTCACTAGAGGGGGGAGCTCTGGTGGTGGTGGGGGGTGTCAATGGGAGCTTTGTCTTTAAAGGTGGAAGATAAGGAGCTGGCTGCCTCCCCCCTTCCTAAACTCTGGGGCTTTCCTTCTCATTCCCTTCCCCTAGCCCAAGCACTCCAGCTCCCTCAGCATCACTTTCTAACCCCAGAGTATTTTTCAGCAAATACAGAGTAGCCCAGAGGGAAACAGTAGCACACTCCCGACTCTGAGCCTTCCATGCGATTTCATTGTTAGAAGAGATTCATTAAAAAGACTTCCAACATGGCAATCCTTACCCACACTAGGGGAGAGTCTAGACCAGAGGCACATGAGGCATGTCAAGTCTTGAGAGTTCACTTTTCTTTGTAAATGTGGAGGGCAATAGGCTGTGGGAAATCCTGAACCCTGAAGCCCCACCCCAGTCTCTCTCCTCTGGCTCAGAGACAGACTGTATGGGGGAGGGGATGTGAGGGGAGTAGGGGGTAGATACCACCTGTTCCAACCACCCTTCCCTGAGGCAGGTCAGTGGGAGGCAGGAGTGGGAATGCAGGGAGGGAGATGGTGAGGCTCCAACTCCTCCTACTAGATACACCCCTAGCCTGACCACTTGATCTTTGAGTGTTCCACTTCCCTATCACTCCCCAAGAAGGGAAGGGGTTGGCTAGTTTCTGCAAAGAGGGGTAAACAGGCCAGGAGCTCCCAGGAACCTGGGAACTCCAGTGTCCCTGGGCTGAAATGAAAGAGACTAGGAAGGTTCATTATTTCTGGAACAGCCCCACCCAATCCCCCTCCTGGCAGGACATCCCCTTTTCCAACTTAAGGCGCCAATCCTTTTCCCCACATAAGGGAGGAGCTAAGATTTCTGCACAAGGAAGTGGGGTGTGTGTGTGAGTGCACGTACACATATACACAACATACACATAAACATGTATACATCTCCTTTGCTGGCCCAAAAATCTATATTGATCTGTCCTTGGGTCTCCTTACAGGAAGTAGTTCAGGTGGCCCATCCATCCCACCTGCCCATAAGTATTTGTGCAGACTTTGTGTCTGTACTTGGAAGGATACAGTGTTGGAGGTCCCACTTCCCGGCCACCTTGAGTGTAAAGTCCATATTATACAGGCAGGGGGCAAAGGGCCTGGGCGGGGAAAGAAATAAGCACACCTCTGGGGAGGAACCAGTCAGCTTGGGGAGCAGGGTGGGGGAGGGGAATTATAAAAATCCCTGCTGTACCCAGGAAGCAGGGGCACAGGCAGGGGCAATGTCACAGGCCCTCCTTTGGTAGAGAGCACTGAGGCTGGGACAGAGCAAAAATCTCCAGCCCTCCTCAACCAGAGGCTTCCCCTCCAACATCCCCCACCCCCATCACAGCCGGGACAAAGGGGCTATAGAAGGACTGAGACAGGGCCGGATGCCCAGAGGCTGCAGGATCCAGATAAAGGGTAAAGAGACCCAACCATGCCTGCCTCCTGCCTCCTCCAGTGAGGGTAGCCAGAATCTGGGATTCCCAGGTTCCTGGTTGAAGATTCCAGGGGTCTGGATGGGACAGTTACACAGCCACTCCACTGGTCCCTCCCACTGCAGTCCCCAGACCACCCCCCTCCACCAGCTGGGAGTGTTCACATCTCCAAGATCCCAGGGTCTAAATTTAGGCCCAGCAACTGTGGGGGAAGCACAGGTGGTTTCTCCCACTCCCACCCTGGGGAAGGGGCCCTGGCTGTGCCAAACCCCAAACTGAGATCTGGGGGGATGGGAGGCGTTCAACAGGTCTTCAATTCCAGAAACACCAGCACCAGTCAGGTGTCCATGGTCCCAGAGACACCCCAAAGGGGTGGACACAGATAGCATGGGAGTGGGAGGAGGATTAGAGAAGACCAATCCAGGACTCTGTCTAGAGTCCTAGAGACAGCGTGAGACAATAAACAGAATAGGAGCAGTGGGTAGAAGCTGGGCCTAGAAGAACTTTTCAGGACAGGGGGCTCAGAAGGTAGCCCAAGTGCCTTCTTAGCCCGCAGGTTGGGGAGAGAAAAGACAAAAGGCTGCAAGTCCATGCCTCAACAGCTCCTGGCCCAGGGGCTTGTGTATAGTAGATGCTCAATAAATATTAGTTGAATTGACCTGGGTCTTGGCAAAGGGAGGTTGGTCAAGTTTGGGACAGGCCAGCTCTATTATTTGGAGGGAAAGCGGGCAGCCAACCTCTGCTGGGCCTCTCGCCCTGATGTCACCTGGACTTGGCCCTCTGGTTAATCTCAGCCCTCCTCAGGGCAGGCTCACTCACGGAAGAGGAGGTGCCGCTCCTGTTTTTCCAACAGCAGAAAACAACAACCCCCTCCAACCCTTGCGTAGCCCCGCCCTGTCGGCAAAACAACCAAACTCGGGGTTGCAGAAATCAGGTGCAGGGTGGGGGTTAGGGGGCTGGAGAGCAAACAGAGGCCCTTCCGCAAAGCTCCCCACCTCCAACCATCTCCTCCAGTTTACAGAACGAAGGTCCCCGCTTCGCTCCGGGCAGGGCCCCTCAGAATTGTGAACTACTTGTTGCGGCATCAGCCTCATCAGGGGAGACCAATTAGAGGGTCGGCGACGCGCTGGGGAAGGGGGCGCCCAGAAATACCGTGTCTACCCGGACCACGCCAAGAACTCGAGCCTGACCGCCCGACCTCAGGTGGCCGCAGAGGACCCGGGGTCAACACCCGCACCCCACACCGCCTGAGCCCCTGCCCCTGCCCTCAAGGACCGCGCGCACTCGTCGGGCTCCCAGGTTGCGAGCCCGCCGGTGCTCCAGCGCCGCTTACCTGCCTGCGAGTTGCCCACCTCGGAGCCCCGGGCCAGGCTGAGAAGTAAGCCCAGCACCTGCAGAGCCCCGTTCGCCCTCATGACTTCAGAGGAGGGTGAAGGGAGCCCAGCCGAGTCCGGCCCGGGGACCCCTGGACTAGGACATCGAAGCGAGAGCCACCTGAGCCGCCAGCGAATTGGTGGCGGCGGCGGCGCCGGAGGTTGCAAACTGCAACCGGAGCCGGAGCCGGAGTCCGGGGCGGGATGGCAGGGGAGGGGTGTATGTCTGTGAGAGAAGGAGGGAGGGAACGCAGGGGGAAGGGGGTGAGTCACGGCCGCGCCCCCTCCCGCGGAGGCTGGAGTCGGGATTGCTGGAGCCTGGACTGCCCGCCCCGACGCGCGCCGCGCGCCACGCCCCACGGTCCCGCAACTTGGCCAAGCAGATCCAGGATGGGTATTGCCCTAATTTTTCTTCAGGAGCTGCGCTAAAGGGACGTCAAGATTCCAAAAGCGCCTAAATCCAGGGAAAGGGAATGAATGAGGGTGGGGAGAGCGCTCCAAAGCCCGGCCCCCTAGAAGTTGGCCTCGCCCATTAACCAAATCACTCAACTCCCCTAGCCGGTTGGTTCACTTGGGGGGATTTGCTCTCAGAATGTGAACGTTTCTGTGTGTTTTTGAGAGGGAGGGTGTTTTTTGCCTCATGTTTAGGCCACCTCAGTTTTCCCGGGACTTGAAACCTCATAACTCGTCCACCCTGCCCAGGAACCCGAGCCCCGGAGGCCGCGTGAAATTGCACTGTCTCCGGCCGCTTCCTCCTCCAGACCCGGCGCCGGCCCAGCCTCTCCGGGGGATTTGGATGGGGGCGTGGGGGTTGGTTTCCAGCCTGGGAACAGACCCCGGAGCCCGCCCTTCCACTTCTACCCCGGGAGGGGCTCCCGCACCTGTCGCCGTCCCCTCTGCTGCCCCCCACAGCCGCCTGGGAGAACAGCTGCCTTCCCTTTCACACTGGAGCCTGACCGCGCCGTCCAGGCGGCCGCAGTTCCCGCGGCTCTTCTGGGGACCCAGATGGGCACACGGTCCCCACCACAGGCGCCCACACTCTCCTGGGTGCCAAGTCCAGGCTCGCGCTGGAGAGCAGGAGGAGGGATGGGCAGTGAAGGGGGACGCGAAGAGGACACTAGAGACGAATGGCACGGACCCCTGAGACCTCCCGCACCAGCCCGGGCGATCCCGGCCAGGAGGTCGAGCGCTGCCAAAGCCCTGCTAGCCCCGGGACGGATCCGACTAGCGCCCCCTGGTGCCCAACCTGTGGCAGTGAAGTCCCACATGGCGTTAATTTCAAATCCTTAAAATTGGCATTCCAGATCTCGCCGGGAGAGCCTAATTATTTTCCCCAGAACTTCAAGCCTGAAGACTTAGAGAACAATTAAGCCTTGAAAAAAATAATTTCGCTCCTAGCCAAGACAATTGACTAAATTCTTTTAACCTGCTCTCTATTGATATGCATCCTAGAGGGCCCATTCCCTGCTTGATAATTCAATTCCTGTTTCGCGCTCCTTGGGGAGATTGAGTTGCCCAGACCACAGGCCCTAACAGTTATAATAGTGATAGCAACAGCAAAACGGCTAACATATACAGGTACATCCATATACCATTTCATTTTCAAAGCATTTCCTCAAATTTAGTGTCTTAGAGAATGTGTCACTTAACATAAAAATTATGTGAGCTAGGCAACATCACTCTCCATTTTACAGAACTGGAAACCTGTGACTTCTCCAAGGTCATCCACCTGGTGACTGTAGTCCAGGTGATCAGGTGACCAGGAGGAGCACTCAGGTTTGATTTCTTATGTTTTACAGACAGTGAAGCTTCATCTGCTCAGAATCAAATGCCCATCAGATAACACAGCTAAAACACTAAGTATCTCCACTCCCACCTACTCTCCCCCAGATTAAAGAGTCTTTCATTTTATTACGCCCCCATCTCAACCTAGTGTTCAGGGCTTTGGTTTTTGAAGGAGAAAACGCTCCTTGGTTTTCTTGTTTATAAACAGTTGTATCTACTTATAAGATTGTTGTTTAGGGGAGTTCTCTGAACCATTACTTGTTAGAGTGCTGCCCCACTGTAAAGAAAAAAAAGATTGTTGTTTGGACTTAATGAGAAAAGGCAGGTAGAGCTAGCTCTAAATTACTGTGTTGTGCTCAACCTTTAAGAAGCATTCAAGGAATGCCAGCTGTATCTATTCCCTTTATCCCCAACTCCACCTTTACCCTCTCAACTAGATCCCAAGATGTGTCTGCTGTTATCTATTCATTCTTCAACACTTAGAGAAACATCATACTGAGCTCCCAGAATATATACAGTGGTTAAAACCAGCCATGTAACTGACCATCTTTGTTGGGTGCTGCCCTGATTAAATAAATGAAAGAAGGGAGGCCTATTTATGAATGCTCTCTGCAGTTTTCTGGCATCCCTTTATTTTTCCTTACTCTTAGCTGATGACTTTGGTTCTTATTTAATTGTGAAAATAAAAGTGGTCAAGCAAACATCCTTGGCCGGGCGCAATGGCTCATGCCTGTAATTCTAGCACTCTGGGAGACCAAGGCAGGTGGATCACTCAAGGTCAGGAGTTCAAAACCAGCCTGAGCAAGAGCGAGACCCCCATCTCTACTAAAAATAGAAAGAAATTAATTGGCCAACTAAAAATATATAAAAAATATTAGCCAGGCATGTTTGTGCATGCCTGTAGTCCCAGCTACTTGGGAGGCTGAGGCAGGATTGCCTTGAGCCCAGGAGTTTAAGGTTGCTGTGAGCTAGGCTGACACCACGGCACTCTAGCCAGGGCAACAGAGTGAGACTCTGTCTCGAGAAGAAAAGAAAAAAGAAGAAAAGAGAAGAGAAAGGAAAAAACATCCTTATCTTCCTACCACTAATCTGGCCAATTTACCTGCACCCTCATCTATACATTTTTGGGGGGTTTTTTTTCTCCTTTTATTTTTTTTTTTGAGATGGAGTCTTGCTCTGTCACCTGTGCTAGAGTGCCTTGGCATCAGCCTAGCTCACAGCAACCTCAAACTCCTGGGCTCAAGCTAATTGAGCCTGGGCTCCTGCCAATTCTCCTGCCTCAGCCTCCCCAGTAGCTGAGACTATAGGCGTGGCCACCATGCCTAGCTAATTTTTCTATTTTTAGTAGAGATGGGGTCTTGCTCTTGCTCAGACTGGTCTCAAACTCCTGACCTTAAGTGATCCTCCCACCTCAGCCTCCTGAGTAGCTGAGATGACAAGCACTAGCCACTGCCCAGTTCTTCTATATACTCTTACTTCCATCTTGTTACAATGAATTGTCCTTGCTTCTATTTAAAGCCAACTGTCACTCCTCCATTCCTATCTCCACCCTCACCCCAACATTCCAGTTCTTCACTGAACATTCCAGTTCTACACCAGAGATCATTCCTTCCTGCCTACCTAAGGAATGTTTTTCCTGCAGTATCCCCTTTCTCTTGTATTATCAGTTTTTCTCTCTACTGGATCATTTGCATTAGCATACAAACATGCTATAATATCGTCCATCTTTCTTTCCTTCTTTTTTCTTTCTGTCTTCCTTTTTTTGAGACAGGGTCTCCTTAGGATCTCCTTATATCATCCACATTGGTCTCAAACTCAATGATCCTCCTCACTCAGCCTACCAAGTAGCTGAGATTGCAGGTGCAAACACACTGGCTTTTCCATCTTAAAAAGCAAAACAAAACAAACTTTCCTTGACCCCATGGCCTTCTAGTCCCTTGCTCCTAACCTCTGTAAGGTGTTGTATTATGTAGCTCCTTATACTTTATTTGTTTATTACCCTAATGATGAACCCCTTAGACTGCCTCCAACTTCCTGCTGCCACAAGCGATGGTGTAATTAATGTCTTTGTACATGCCTTCTTTGGTTCTACGAAAATTTCTTGTGCATATTGACCTCCACACTCTCTGGAATGACTGCACTAGTCTATATTCCCACCACCAATGGTGAGATTTCTACATTCTAATTACCCTGCCAATACTTGACATTGTTCAAGTTTCTAATTTTTCAATTTGCAATAGGTTTAAAATGATATCTTATTGCAATTTTTTATTTTATTTTATTTTATTTTTTTTTTTTTTGAGACAGAGTCTCACTTTATTCCCCAGGCTAGAGTGAGTGCCATGGCGTCAGCCAAGTTCACAGCAACCTAAAACTCCTGGGCTCAAGCAATCCTGCTGCCTCAGCCTCCCGAGTAGCTGGGACTACAGGCATGCGCCACCATGCCCGGCTAATTTTTTCTATATATATTAGTTGGCCAATTAATTTCTTTCTATTTTATAGTAGAGATGGGGTCTCGCTCTTGCTCAGGCTGGCCTCGAACTCCTGAGCTCAAACGATCCGCCCACCTCGGCCTCCCAGAGAGCTAGGATTACAGGCGTGAGCCACCGCGCCCGGCCTTATTGCAATTTTAATTATTAATATATTTGCACATCTCAAATTTTTTCTTACTTTTGGTTTTTGTCTTTTTTTTTTTTTTTTGAGACAGAGTCTCACTTTATTGCCCAGGCTAGAGTGAGTGCCATGGCGTCAGCCAAGCTCACAGCAACCTCAAACTCCTGGGCTCAAGCAATCCTGCTGCCTCAGCCTCCCAAGTAGCTGGGACTACAGGCATGTGCCACCATGCCCGGCTAATTTTTTTTTTTTTTATATATATGTTAGTTG
>VSMD01044710.1:0-19531 GCA_008750895.1 Mirza zaza | reverse complement strand
GTCAGACCCCGGCAGGCTGGGCGGCTCCGGGCGACAGTTCCCGGTTCCAGCCACAGACCTCCTCCCCCCATTCCCTCTCAGCCTTGGGACTCACCTGACAGGTACGCGAATCGCTTCCTCAGCTGGTCCTGGATGTCGGCAGCACAGAGCGGGACGATGTCCTGGTGCATGATTTCATCTGCGGGAGAAAGAAAGCAGACGCATGGTCATTTGGGGAAACCATCTCGGGCTGCAGGTGCCCGGCCAGAACCCCCCATGCGGGGCCGGCACCCCCACGTGGAACTAGAACTGTCCCACATGGAGCCGCAGGTTGCTGCAGAGAAGGGAGGCGTCTTGTGTCTGTCTGGGAAGGGTCACTGTAGTTCCCACTATGCGAGAATCTTTTTCAGTAAAAAAAAAAAAAGCTGCTTGCTGAGTGATTCACCATCACTTTCAAAGTGTGATGTGTGTAAGGGGGACAGAGCGAGGAAAGGACACACACACACACATGCGCGCACACACACGCACACACGTGGACAGAGGGGAGCGTACCAGGAAAGCAGTGGCCGGGGCTGGGACCTGACTCATGAGATGGACAAATACGCGCTGGTCTCTGCGTCCCATCCTCACCCTGGACAGGCCCAGCAGCGCCTGGCTAGCGCCTGCTGCCCTGCACGGAGCCGCTGGCCACGGAGGACCCGCCCTGCACACTCACTGGGTGCCCAGGGCTCTGTGCTGGGCTCGGGGCTCACGCTCGGCTTGCACCAAGGAGCCAGGGCGGCCGTTGTGGCGCCATGTCTGCTAACTCAGCAAGGATGGCGGCAGCTCAGCACCTGCCCTCGAGGTTCTACACGCGGCACGCTATACTCCAGCAGCGCTGGCTGATGGGGAGCCACCCAGAAGCAGGAGGTCTAGGGAGCCCCTCAGCCTGGCCTGGACCGGCCGCACGGCCACGGAGGCCCAGGGGTGGGGCGGCTCAGCCGAGGTTTGAGGAGCCTGACACACTCAAGTCTCAGGACTTTCGAGTCTCTGAACCTACCCCAGACTCATCACATGAGACTTCAAGCCACACTCTTGCTGCACGGCAACATGCACTATCTGTGTGTTGACACGCCTGCTCACTGAAAGGCTTGAGACTCACGCAGACTCAAGATGGCTACAAGTCAGCTTCCTGCACACCTGGAGGACCCAGGCCACACCCGGCCGGCAGACACGTGTCATGGAGACAGCGTCACCTGCAAGATCCTAGTGGAGGCAGCAAGGCCCTCTGCGCCTGCCAACCGCCGGCCGGCCTGCCCGGGATGCGGCAGACGTCCTGGTGCCGGTGCAGAACGCGGCCAGATGCCACCAGGCAGCGCCTCGGACCGCAGGGCCTCCCGGGCAGCGCAGGGCGTGGCCCTCCCACGTGTGGCCGAGTCTCTGCGACAACTTCTTTGTGGGAGAAAGACAGGGCAGAAACAGTCGCCCCAGGAAAGCATGAAGCGGTTTTCAATCCAGGCGAGGGGATTTGCGGCGTGCACACACCCATCTGCCGGGACGGTGGGCGCAGCAGGAGTGGCGGCCAGACCGCGCTGGGCGCTCAGATGGGACGAGGTGTCTTTCTCTTCTCAGCAGGAGCAGCCTCGCCCGAGCACGGACCCTGTGGTCTCTCCTGCGACGCAGCCTCCGCGGCCAGGAGACGCAGACCCAGGGAGGCGCCCCACGCAGGTGAGACCTTCTGGGGAGACACAGGGCTGAGGACGCTGTGAGGGACGGTCTTCCCCACGGACGGTCTGGATGGCAAGGCCGCTGAAGCCAGGGGTGGGCCGTGAGGTGCTGGGCCGGCCGAGGCGTGGTGGCGCCTGCTGCAGTCCCGACGCTGCCCGTCCATGGACGCCATCCACATGCCACGCTCCCAACGCTGCCCGTCCACATGCCACGGTCCCAACGCTGCCCGTCCACATGCCACGGTCCCAACGCTGCCCGTCCACATGCCACGGTCCCAATGCTGCCCGTTGCTCAGATACACTGGCCCGCCGCCCCTCCCCCCTGCGGTCCCCGCCTGGCCTGCAGCAGGTGCGTGGCCCGCGCCTGGTTTAGCCGCCTCACGGTGCAGCCTGCGGGACCCTGCGTGCTGGGAGGGCGAGAGTGTCGTGCACGGCTGCTCGGGGCGTGCACGGCTCAAGGACAGCTGAGCGGGCAAGTGTGCAGGGCTAGCCAGGCCCCCAGCAGGGAGCGTTCTCACCGGCACAGACTCTGCAGGCCCTGCAGGTCTTTAACATCTAAGGGTCACACAGAGCCCCAGGGACAAAGGCCAGGCCTGGCTGAGTCTGCAGACGCAAGAGTCTCCCCCTTCCTGGGCTGCACCTGTCTCTCCCGCCTCCGCCTCCCAGTGCCGGCCTGCTCGGCCCGCCCTGCCCTGCAAATCCTCAGCTGCCACATCCGGAGCAGCTGGCTGTGCACACCAGGGAGGCCCAGCCGCGAGGACAGGGCCCGCCCTTGCGCGGCGGGAAGGGGCGCAGGCCGGGGACAAGGGCCACGTCTCAGAGCACGTCTGTTGGGTTTAGGCTTCAGAGGGGCCCCACAAGGGAGGAAAACTCACGAGGCCCCACCTGCGAGTCCTTCCCAGGCAAGTCTCTGCAGGGGGGAAGAGAGCGCAGTGAGGCAGGGTGCACTCAGCGGCCCCACAGGCCCGGACTCCGCAGGAAGCGGCTCCCTAAACCCACCCAACGGGAACCGAGAGTCAAAGCGGAGCCCGGCGCAGATGCCAGGGCCGACCCAGGGAAGGCCGAGGCTGGGAAGGCCGGTTCTGTCCCCTCCCCTGTGTCCCGCCGTGGGTGTCCGGGGGTGAGACCTCCCTCCACAGGGCCACCCGCTCATGCTCACACCAGAGCCGTCACGGTCTCACAGACCAACCCGTGACCTGGGGTCGAGAGCTGCCGCAGCGCAGAGCCAGCCCATAGCGGGGAGGGACGATCCGTCCGCACCCTCAGGGGCGGGAGCTGGGGCTCTGGCGGCCAGGCCCCGCTGGGACCACTGTCGCTCCCTCCACCTGCAAACGGGACTAGCTGCACACGGCCCACTCCCGAGGGAGGAAGGGGGTGCAGAGGGCATGGCAGGCGCACACCTCCATCGCAGGCATGGAAATCCATCGCTGGGGAGCGGGGGGACCCGCCTGCCACTGGGCGCTGGGAGGAATGTGGAGACCCCCCGCGCCCCGAGGCCTCGGACAATTGCGCTCTCCCCCACAGAGCTCAGACCTGGGGTCGTCAGAGCAAGTGGCCTCGGCCCCACAGGGCTGGACAAAGTCCCGGGCGTGCCCTCCTGTGGGCAACGGGAGACGGGGTCCCCTGGGCGCTTGTGGCTCACGCTGGCTCACCTCTGCGAGGAGCCCCTGCGGAAGGCAGCCCGAGCGTGGGGTCAGCTGCCTCGTCCCCAACCCCCAGCCGGCTCTCAGGGCCTCCCACGCCCGGCCCCCGGAGTTCTGCGTGTGTGGCATTCTAGGGCAGCGGGGCTCGGCTGGCTTTTAGGGACTAGGAACCAGTATGGCCTACACGTCACACGCATGCACTCACATGCCCCTGGGAAATGAAGGAGGACCTTCTGACGGTGTTTTCCTCTTCTCGCCCTCCTAGAGTGATAATGTATCTACGTAAAAGCAAAGTACTCAGTCAAAGACCCAAGATGTCAACACAAAGGCCTGGCATCACCGGGACAGGAGCGCGGCCTCAGGACGCACAAAGCGAAGGACACAGAGGCTGGGTGCTCCACACACGCCAGTGCCACCTGCTTGCAGGCCGGTGGCCATGTGGGGCTCTTCCCTAAGATGGAGACACGTATGTGTTGTCCTACTTTCTGAGAACCAGGAATTCTATAAACCAAAAACAAATAAGAAGTTACATCAGCCCTCAACAAAAACCCGCCCTGGACAAACAGACGGTGACATGCATGTGGCGGAGGCCTGGTTCTCGAGGGGAGGGCAGCAGCTGCCACCCACAGCCATCGATGTGGCGCAGATGGTCGGTCGGCTGCGGCTTGAGGGCTCAGCTGAGCAACGCAGGGCGAGCCGGCCAGAACCACCAGTCTGTGCGTGAGAGACAGAGAGAGACACAGACAGACAGAGATACAAAGACAGAGACATAGACACACAGAGAGACACAGAGACATAGAGAAAAAGACATAAAAACAGAGACACACAGAGAGAGAGAGACAGAGACACAGACACAGAGACAGAGACGGACGGTGTGGGGCGTGGCTGGTGGGGGCTGGAGGCGGCCAACCCTGGTGAGAGCCGCACTCACAGCTGCATCTCAGCCCGGCCATGGGCCGAGAGTCCAGACTCGGGGCCCAGCCCTGTCTCACACACAAGGCAACCTGTCCGACCTGGCCCAGCTCTCGACGTGGGGCCACCTCCTCCCGGCCTCCCGACCGCCGGGCTTGAGCCAGAAGTGCCCACCTCCCACGTGTGCCTGTCGGTCCTGTGTGACAGATGGACGGCGTGCCATTGGCAAACAGCAGGTGCCAATGCACAGGACACACCCAATCACTCGCCCTCTGCGCCCGCCACGGTCTCCTAGAGGGAGATCTGCTCCCCACACGCTAACAACGCTGTGTCTTCGAAAATCTAACAGAATGTGTTTTGGGGGAGTTGGCAGGAAAACAGCAAATTGTTTCTAGACAGTGAAGAAAAGCCTCCAACCCTCAATCACACTATACTCCCTTGGGACGTTTATTTGAGAGGCCGTGTGTCTTAAAAATAAAGCAAACATTAGGAAAACACTCAGAATTTGTTAGGAGAAAGTTAACACCAGTATCTACCTAGGAAAGCAAATGACTACCTCAGAGGGTCACAACACACATGGCTGAAGAACTCCACCCCCCGTTCTTCCGAGATGAAACGCACATGGGTGGGACAGGCCCGTGGACTCCTGGCAGCGCCACGCACCGTGGAACCCCCTAACACCCAGCCGATAGCCGTGCTCCAAGAGAGCGTCTCCACAGGGCCTTTGGTCAGGCTGCTCACGGCGTCACGCTTTGCTGCCGATGTCGGAGATGGAACCAAGTCCTCCTGATGCACTGGGGCTCGTGCTCCAAGTTCACAGATGAATAGTGAGGGTTTCATCGGAGCCCAAACGTCCACAGCCCTCAAATCTCACCTGCTGTTGGAATTCACTCAATCAGCAGCTCATCATACACTTAGTTCTTCATTTCGAAACTGGAAACTTGGGGCCGGGCGAGGTGGCTCGAGCCGGCAATCCTAGCACTCTGGGAGCCCGAGGCAGGAGGACTGCTCAAGGTCAGGAGTTCAAGACCAGCCTGAGCAAGAGTGAGACCCGTCTCTACTATAAATAGAAAGAAATTAATTGGACAACTAAAAATATATAGAAAAAAATTAGCTTGGCACGGTGGCACATGCCTGTAGTCCCAGCTACTTGGGAGACTGAGGCAAGAGGACTGCTTGAGCCCAGGAGTTTGAGGTTGCTGTGAGCTAGGCTGACGCCACGGCACTCTAGCCCAGGCAACAGAGTGAGACTCTGTCTCTAAATAAATGAATAAAACTGGAAACCTGTGGTGTTTGCTGCCACTGATTGCTATGGTTTGAGTCACTAAAACTCACAAAAACACTTATTCTGTGAATTATCCATCAACGCTTGGCAGAAGCACCCACTGGAAAATGTTAACGATGACAGATGACTTCAGACACGTTCTCTTCCGTCCTCACTGACGCACCTGCGAGCCCCTGGATGACGTCCCTCCTCCGGGGACCTTCGTCCCACAGCCCTGGCCTGTCACTCGGGGCTGGTGCCACCTCAGAGCCGCCCGCCTCCCGACAGACGGCCGAGCTCCCAACAAGCCCCGCAGGCCACCGGGGACACAGCTGGCTGTGGACGAGGCCCCGGCAGTCCAGTCCTGAGTTCTCCTCTCCTGCCGCCAACTCCGGCCGGCAGTGGGGAGAGCGCCGTCCGGTGTCCCTGAGAGGGAGGAGCTGCAGCCCCTTCCCCAGCCAGACCCTGGTGCCGCCCCCATTTGCTAGCCTGGAGTCTACGACTGGGCCGGAACAAAAGAGCCCTGAAAATCCGCCTGCAGCCTTCCGGGATGAGTGCGGCGGCTATCACCTGCCTTCTGAGAACAGATATGGCCCGTGCCGCTCCGGAGGGACACCCGGGCAGGGCCCCAAACCACCAGGGCCCGGCGGGGCGACGCCCGCACACCGCCCGCCCTGAGGGAGTAGGACGCGGCCCATGCCGTCCCCAAGCCTGCTCTGGGCCCCCAGCATCCGCGGGGATTTCTGACACGACCCCCAGCACCGGCCCTGACACGCCAAAGGCACCAGGACATCGCCCGGCCTCTCTCCGTCCCTGCGCCCGGTCACCTTGCGATTCTACGCCGCAAACGCTGAGTTCCCGGGAAGCGAGGACCTGCCCGTGCCAGACGCACCTGTGCTCGCCTTCAGGAGAAGCCACAGCGCCGTGACGTCCCGGGACAGCAGGGAGACCAGGCTTAAGGTCATGCTGCCGCCACCGCCGGCCGGGTCAGGAGCCCACCGCCCGCCTCCCGGAACGCCCTCCAGGGGCACACAAAGGAAGCCGGCTCTGCACCATCTTGGCGGAGAGCAGCAACGCCACACCTCCCTGCGCTCGCTGCGCAGCCCGGGTCTGTAGGGCCGCCACCGAGGCTCCTCCTGGGGCCTGGCTTCAACATCCCCGATTAAAGAGCCGAGATCAGCTCACTCATCCTGTCACAGGCAGCTTAACTCCTGAGAGCCCGCTGACAGCTGAGCCCCTGCTGGCCACAGCCCGGTTCCTGGTGTCGGCTGTTGAGACCCTCCCTGCAGGGGCCCCACGCTAAGCCAGGTCCGTCCACTGACTGGGGGACCTGAGCCTGCAGGGGCCGTGCTCGGCCGGGTCCGTCCACTGACCGGGGGACCTGAGCCTGTAGGGGCCGTGCCGGGCCAGGTCCGTCCACTGACCGGGGGACCTGAGCCTGCAGGGGCCGTGCTCGGCTGGGTCCCGTCCACTGACCGGGGGACCTGAGCCTCCAGGGGCCGTGCTCGGCCAGTCTGTCCACTGACCGGGGGTACTTGAGCCTACAGGGGCCGTGCTCAGCCAAGATCCCCGTCCACTGACCGGGGGACCTGAGCCTGCAGGGGCCGTGCTTGGCCAGGTCCCGTCCACTGACTGGGGGACATGAGTCTACAGGGGCCGTGCTTGGCCAGGTCCTGTCTACTGACCGGGGGACCTGAGCCCACAGGGGCCGTGCTCAGCCAGGTCCCGGCACCAGGTGGGCCTAGCTCCAGCTCCAAAGACCAGGACAGTCGTTCTAAAAACACAGCTGTGAGATTTTCATCATAGGCCACGCCCCACAGAGCGTCGGGACAAAAACAGTTTGAGGACAAACCCTAGTTGCCCATGGCTCGGCCTGACTATCACCTTCACCTCTCAGCCCACACCTGCCCACCTGCCTGCCGCTGCCACAGCCCACACGTTCTGTGCAATCGGCTAGTCTGTGGCATGGGTCAGCCTCCCCCAGGACGGACCCTGCTGTGACTGTGGGTTGGGGACGTCTGGCGCCACCCTCCTCCACAGCCCCCACGGGCCACAGCGTGGTGCCTGAGCCCACGGGGCCCACATGGCTCTGCTCACCGGGAGGCCCTGTGCACACACTGTGCCCCCAACCAACGCGGGAATCGGGAGACACGTGAGGTCCGAGGGGCAGAGACCTGAAAGGGCTGCAGAAGACGGCGCCCCAAGGCGGGCTTGGGCCTGCGGCGTGGCCTCGAGTGCCCAGCAAGTGGACAGGAACAGCTCCCTGCCGGGAATTCACTGTCCCCGAGGGGTGTCTCGTTCCACGGGGAGAGCCTGCTTCTCCGCTGCCCCAGCTGGCCTGTTTATGTGAGGAAGTGCAGTGTTATTGGCCAAAACGGGCAACATGTGGCACACGGCATGAGCCATGTCATATTTCAAACAAAGAGAAGGTTGAGAGACAGATGCAAGGTGACCCAGCCCAGAACTGCAGGAGGGAGCATGGCCCCAGGCCAGGCTGCACCGACTCCCTCCCTGCCGTGAGCCTTCCCCACAGTAGGTCATCCCGCCACGGCTAACATCCTCTGTTCCAGCTCTGACTCCTACTGCAGACAGAGCAGCCCTTCCCTACACAGACAGGCAGGTGAGGCCTCTGGACACATCTGCCCGCGGCGCTGATGAGACACACGGAGAAGTGAACCTGGGACGTCCCCGAAGCCCCTCTGGTCCAGGCTGCAGAGCAGGGACCAGCTTTCCCCTGGGTAGGGCAGGAGCTCGAGCTGCCCCGGGCTGGGTTTTGTCCGGTTTCCAAATCACGAAAGCCGTTCTGGGCAGCCGGGCCTGCAGCCCCGAGACAGCGGCCCAGGAAGTCTCACCCACAGCAGGGACAGAACCCACCCCGTTGCCAGCATCGGTGTGGGGGGACGTCCACACTGCCCGGGCCAGGCCGGGTCCACACCAGACACACGAGGCCGGGCCGGGTCCACGCTAGACACACGAGGCCGGGCCAGGCCGGGCCGGGTCCACGCCACACGCACGAGGCCGAGCCGGGTCCACGCCAGACGCACGAGGCCGGGCCGGGTCCACTCCAGACGCACGAGGCCGGGCCGGGTCCACACCAGACGCACGAGGCCGGGCCGGGTCCACGCCACATGCACGAGGCCGGGCCGGGCCCACACCACACGCACAAGGCCGGGCCGGGTCCTCGCTGGACACAGAAGGCCAAACCCACACCAGAGCTGTGGCCATCCCCCCAGGACACACATTTCTTGCGAATCTGGCAGGCTTCCCTTCAATTCAATTTCAAACTGATTCTAGGAGCCAAATCAGCTCAAACCCAGCCTCCCGGGCAGGCCCCCAGAAGCCTCCAGAAACGTTGCAATTAGCTCATCCCTCCCACGGCCCTGTGCTCAGACCAGAGCCCCAGCGCCAGGCTCACGGCTCTGAGCTGGCCCTTGGTCTGTGCTTCGTTGTACTTTGTGCACTGTCGTCTAGTTTGTTATGTGTTTAAAGTCTCGCCTTCCCGTCAACGGCAGTGGAGTCTTCCTGAATCAGGACTGCCGACAGCAGGGCTTGGCACGGTGCAAGAAGGAGCCATTTACTTACCTCCCCTTTTGTTCAGCTCTTCCTTCTTACCTGCGTGCGGCTTTCTCGGGTACACGCACAGGGGACATACATGTACGTGGGAGTTTTATTAACGCAGAGAGAGCTGTGCGGGTGCACGCTGCAGTGTGGGTGGCGGCAGGCAGGGACATGGCCCTGCGCAGGGCGAGGAGCAGAAGCTGCGGCCACAGGGAGCCACGACTGTGGGCTGGGCCCATCTGGATGAGCCAAACAAGACGGCTCTCCCGCCTGGATTGGGGATGTAATCCCACGTGTCACCCCCACCTTGGGATCAACTGGGCGGGGCTGGGACCCAGAGTGCAGCGGGAACCCGGCCACCCCCCCCCCTGCAGGTTTTGGGAGCCTGGCTCTAGCTGTTCCCGCACACTCGTGGCGGGAGGGGGTGGGGCTGCCGGCACAGGGGCGGCTTCCTCCCCCTCCTCCCATACGGACAGCTCCACTTAAAACCTGACCCACTGGGCAGAGCCGCCAGGCTGTGGGACAGGTACCCAAGGCAGGACCCAGATAGCTGGAACCTTCACCCAAATAAAACTCACAGCAGGCACTGGACTCAGGGCGGGTCGAACCTGCCCCCAAATACTTTCTGCCAGGCCTGAAGGGGACTGGGGGGGACAGGTCCATGGTGCCCCGTTCACCAGCCGCAGGGGGCTGCCCTCCCCCACTCCCATCACACACCTGGAAGCCCAGAGCTGCTGCAGGTCTAGGGGGTTGCAGAGAAGGGCTGTGTGCCCCGGGCTGGCACCAGGGTGGTCTGTCTCAGGCCCCTCCCAGGCACTCGATGGGAATTCAGGCTCCTGGGTCTGATCTGACGCTGAGCTAGGAAGTTGGGAGTTCACCTGGCAGGAGCTCACCTGGCGACAGCTCACCTGGCGGGAGCACCACCTGCGAGGGCGGCATTGGGCTGGGGCTCCCTGCAGCTGCCTGGCCCTGCCTGAGACGGTGGGGGTGGGGCCGGGGTGTGCCTGAGGATGTGAGGAGGTTCCAGTTTCGTGGGGTGGGGGCACACGGGAGGGCGGCTGAGGATTCCAGGCAGGGGTTTGGCGGGAGACAGAGCTCACCCACCCGAGCCGTGGGTGCTGCCCGATGTACTGGGGAGACGGGTGGGGGATGGCCCATCAGATCAGGGGGACGTCTGGGACACAGGTGGCTGGGGGGGGGGTGCTGAGCACCCGAGAAAGCTGCTGCCCCAGACAAGTTCCAAGTGGAGGAAACATTCACGACCCACAGTCAGAGAGTCTCGCGCAGTCGTGCCTGGTCTGGCCCCTGCTCTGCTGCACCCACGCCGCTGGCCCACGGCACTGGGGAAAGTCTCACTCTGATTTTTAGAGCTCTCTAAAGCCGAGGCGTTTTGTGTTTAGTGCCCTTTCCCTGTGCTCTGCAGAATGCATGAGACAAGGCAGCTCAGACTGGCCTTGGGGACTGGGAGTGGTGGCTTCGGGACAGGAGGAGGGAGGGGGTGTGACTCGCAGCCATGACGGGCCCAGGAGGGAACCGGGAGCACGGAGGGTGGCAGAGGGTGGGGTCAGCGGGGTCCCAGCGGGCAGCGCGGGCCTGAGCTCCAGCTGGTCTGGAGACGGCACCGAGCAGAGGTGCAGCCCCGGAGCTCACGTCAGGGTGCCTGGGTCCCCGAGGGGCTTGCGGGGTGCAGGCCGGGGATGGAGGTGGGGCTGCGGGGGGCAAGGGGTCCTGAGGCCTCTGCTCTCCTGCGTGGACCGATGTCAGCGCGGGCACGAGTCCGCCGCAAAGCCAGCTCAGCCCTCTCTCTGGGCGCCTGATGCCGTCACTCGGGGTGCCGCAGCGAGAAGGCCCTGGCCGGCCCCTCAATCCTGGATTCCAGACCCATGCGCCCAATATACATGTACTGTTTGTAAGTTACCAACCCGTGGTGTTCTGTTACAGCCTCACACAGAGCCCCGCCACAGGGCAGGCGGTGGGGACAGCAGGGCCGTCCAACGCCCACCAATCCGTGCCTGGCAGGTGTGCCTGGGTGGCCATCCCCTCAAACACGTGCATCTGCCCAGGAGGAAATTCTGCAGCGGGCACTGCCCTGAGGGCCTCAGGGCCTCTACAGAAACAAAACACACAGCCAGACAGCCAGAGCGCAGCATGCCAGAGCCGGCCAGACCCCACCGTGAACCGCCTCGGGGAGGCCCCAGCCGGGGGTCAGCAGCAGCCATCCTTGGCCACGACCGCAGCTGCTGCAGCGTGTGCAGAACCGGGTCGTGAAAAAGCAAGTCCATAAATCTAAAAATGCAAATTTCAGTTGCCTCCTGAGCTGTCATGTTCAGGGTGACTTTTTCACCTGATCCAGTTAGAAATGCCCAAAGGATCTGTGGCACACAGCAATTTCTAGGACTTTCCAACATTCCCAGGAAATCCGACTTTAAAAATCTGCTTTTGTTCTCTCGTGAGATGAGGATGGTACCTGGAGAAGGTGTGGAGAAGGTGCGTGTCCCTAAAGGAAGACACCTCTCCCCCAAACAGGGAATTAGGCTCCAGGCCCCGGGCACACAATGAACCGCAGCCTAAGCAGGTGCCCAGACCTGGTTGGGAGGCGCGTTGTAAGCCACACCATGGTCACGCTCAGGTTCTGCGTTGACTCTGCTTCCTGGAGGGAAATCACCTCCCACTCGGCCCACAGAGCAGCCGGACCCCCAGCACGGGCTGGGAGTGGGTCTCAGGCGCCTTAGCTGTTCAGGCTCCCTCCCCGGTCCCTCTCCCGGACACCGACAAACATTGATCTGGGTCATGTCTTTAAGTCTTCACATACAACACGGGATCCCAGGGCTTGCTCTCCAGCACCCGGTACGGAGCCTGGCGGGCAGGACACTACGTGCGTGCTCAGGCGACAGGGGGAAGGGAGGAAAGTCCCTTTTGGGCCTTGGAAATCTTTTGTTAATTCATTCGTTTTTTAGCTCAAAGAAAGCACCTTTTATTTTCCTGGAAATCTGTTCCTGAACGTACAAATTATGGAAGTGCTATGAACCCCTCTTGTGGGCAGTCACGGAAATTAGAGGTTTACTTGAGGCCAGGAGCAATGGCTCATGCCTGTACTCCTAGCACTCTGGGAGGCCGAGGCGATGAGGAAGGGACGCAGACGTAGCTGCACCTCTTGCTCGACACGTGTCTCTGCAGGACCGCCACGGGCCGGTCACCCCACCTGTGCACGCAAAGCCACCCACACGGGAAGGTTCACCCGTGGCTGTCCGAGGCTCTGAGAAGGACGCCCGGCCAGGCACGTGGTCCCACCTCTGCCCCCTGCCCTGTTCCGTGTCTTCCAGACACGCGGTTTTACAGGCCGAGGCTGCACCCCAAAGGTGCTTGACAGCCTCTACGTTCGTCGTGCAGCCTTAGAGGAAAACAGACGCAGCAGGCAGAGTGTGAAAAGCGCCGTGCACCCTGCTCTCGGCAGCCGTGAGCTGTCAGGCCGTTTGCGTTCCCTCCCAATCAGCGCAAACCGGGCGGTGCCGGTGAGCAGCACCTGGCGTCCGGAAACGGCCGTGTGCACAGCCCCAGAAGGAAGCTCCCACCCTGTGTCCCGTCCCTGCACCTCCCTCTAGACACAAACCCTCAGTCAGAGCCCGGTCCACTGTCTCGTCTCTGAAGCGCAAAAACACACAGCAAGGTTCCAGCTAATGGTGAAACAGGTGCATGTTGCCTGCGTGCGCCCAGCCCTCACTGGCGGGACGGCACCGGCTCAGGTCTCCCTCGAGGTCAGTCACGACCAGGACAGTGACACCACCGGCCCTGCCCACAGCGATGGCACCACTGGGAACGTCCTGGGCTTCCTCAGGCTTCACGCTTTTGAGACGCGCTCGCACGCGCTGTTCCGCCTGCCCCTGCCAGGCCCGCACAGCCAGGAGGCTGGACCGACAGCGCAAGCAGGCCGGGGTGCGGGGCCCAACACCCACCCTCTCACTCCCGGCAAAGGCTGGCAAGTCAGTGTAAAAACTGACATTTCCTCCTCTCTTGCCACAACAGTAATGAACACCAGATGCGGCGCAGGCTGCACTCCGCAGACGGGCTGGGGCCACCGTCCCCTCTCCCGGCCCTCCCTGCCCTTAAACTCTCTGAGACCTGGGATCCGACCATGAGGCAGCAGAAGTGGTGTCACCTCCTCTGACTCCAGTTCAGCTGTTTCCAGCCAAGAGTCTGTTGCTGAGCGCCGGCAGGGCCGTCCCGCCAGCCTCCCTGGTCAGATTCTCCACCACCTGGGCCACGGTTCCGAGGGCGCCGTCGGGAGTCCGGACATCACGTGCAGAATGCGAGAGGAAGGAGACAGACTCGGAGCAGGCGCTGGGCTGGCTCGGGTGGCAGGGGCGAGAGCCCTGGCAGCGACCGCGTGGGCGCAGAGGCAGCGTGTGGGGAAAGCCCTGGGAGGAACCGGTGCCGTCCAGCTAGGACTGGGACGTGGCGCAGGGGCCCCACGGTCCCAGCTGCCTGCGCCCCTCGAGGGGCAGCCCCTCTGCCGTCCTTCCCTGCAGCAGGAGGGCGTGCAGGGTGAGCTGCGGCCATGGACCCCTCAGCCAGAACGACCCTGGGGAGGGGCCACTGCGTCCGGGCGAATGTAGCTGGTACCACCTGCCTACCCAGGGTAGGGCCGGCTCCGGGGACTGCTGCGCCCCATGACCTTGAGTGCCCTGGAGCCACAGGGGCCACTGACTCTGACCGTACCCAGAAAGTGTCCTTAAATCCCACATGAGACAGCCAGGGGAGGGAGAGGAGGGGGAGCCGCTGGCACCCTGGTGGGACTGTCCTTGTGGACGCCTAAGGAGACACAGGCCAAGAGCCATTCCCACCTTTCCCGGGGCGGCTCGCACGGCCGGTGGGCACAGCGTCGAGCGCCCAGGAGAGCTGGGGCCCGAGGTCCCCAGGGCAGAAGGGGGATGCGGCCCAAGGGTAGGCCTGTCACCTGCGTGGTGGTCTGGGGACCCTTCCACAGATACTTTTCCATCGATCGAGTCTCCTGAATAATCAAATGCTGGGTTTTCGATGCCCCCAGACATTCTCACTCGGTGTCCTTTGTTTGTGAGACGTATTCTCAGAGGTCTCTCGTAGACTTCTGAGTTGCACAGCCGCGTCGAGTGGTGAGCACGGAACAGTCTCGCTCCCGAGGGGGAGGGCAGAAGTGAGACCCCCAGCCCTGCCCAGCAGCACACGCCCCAGACCCTCCATTCCCGAGTCCCCGTGGGCCCGTGTGGCGCTGCTCCGAGGCGCAAAGTCTCCCTGCGGCGCTGCCCACTGCGCTCCCACTGCCAGCCGGCTGTCCCTGGAGACGCACATAACCGACCCGTCCGGTGTCCGTGCCGTGTCTAAGGCCATTTTGTCTAAACGTGGCCATGTTGGCCCAACGCAGACGAGAATTTAACCCCACAGAAGCTGACTCCTCGCGTAGCCTCAATGTTCCTAAAATGGAAAAGGATGTTACTGTTTCACAAAAAGAGAAACTGAGGCAACCGCCAGCTGAACAAAGGGCAGGTCTCACCTCTGGCAGAGCTCAGGGCTTGCTCTAGTCTGGCTACCTGGCCCCAATCACTCACACCACCTGGCTCCCCTCGCTTCCTCCCAGAACCCTCAGGTGATCCTCCCTCCCCTTAGGCAGGTCCTCCCTCCCCTCAGGTGAATCCTCCCTCCTCCCAGCTGGGTCCTCCCTCCCCTCAGGTGATTCCTCTCTCCCCTCAGGCGAATCCTCTCTCCCCTCAGGTAAATCCTCCCTCCCCTCAGGTGGGTCCTCCCTCTCCTCAGGTGGGTCATCCCTCTGCTTAGGTGGATCCTCCCTCTGCTTAGGTGAATCCTCCCTCCTCTCAGGTGGGTCCTCCCTTCCCTAAAGTGAATCCTCCCTCCCCTCAGGTGGGTCCTCCTTCCCCCTCAGGTGAGTCCTCCCTCCCCTAAGGAGGGTCTTCCCTCCCCTCAGGCAAGTGCTCCCTCCCCTCAGGTGAATCCTCCCTCCCCTCAGGTGACTCCTCCCTCCCCTCAGGTGGCCAGGCCTCCTCCCTGCCACTGCAGAGTGCTCTGTGTGGCCCTCAGGTTGGTGCTCACAACCCGTGGGCTCTGTGTCCCCAGAGGGTGCCCCCATGGCACCGCCACCCCTGCCTGACTGGTCTCCTGCGCCGTGGCAGCGGGTCCTCGGGGAGACGGGTGGTGTGGGAGGGGCCCAGGTGCAGACGGAACCCGGGGTGGCAGCTGTCACCCTGCAGGCACCTGCTGCCTCTCTGCCACGTCCCCAGCTGGCAGTTACCACCCGCCTGGCCCACCTGTGACACAGGTGAGCTCCAGTGGGACAGTGAACGCAGCGTTGTGTGACGCCAAGCTCTGAGACTGGTGGGGCAGATGCCCTGACCCCCACCCGCTGACCTGTCCTTGCCTTTCTAAGCGTCGTCCCAGCTGGGACCTCGTCCCACCGCAGCCCACGTCACAGACAGACGAGGGACTCAGCCACCAAAGGAGCTCACCCTTGCCACATCTGGGGGTGCCTGAGGCCCGGGGGGAAGGAGCAGCCCCTCGGGACAGGAGTGTTGGCCAGGACTGAGGCTCCCTGGGCAGCTGCTGCGAGAGCTCCGTGCGCCCGAACCGAGCCACACGCACCAGGAGCCCAGCGCCAAGCAGGTGCCTGATGGAGCGCAGACCTGCCGCGGCTGCGCCTCCCACAGGCCTGGAGCCGGCCGGCCGTGGCTGGCGTGAGGTGTGCGCCTGCAGGCTAGAGAGGTCTCTGCCGCAGGTGAGGACGACGTGAATTCGAACCAAACGGTAACTGGGCTGGAGGGCTCGTCCACGCTGAGTCCCCGTTCCCTGTACCAGTGCAAATTCGAAGGCGGCACGGACCACGCAGCCAGCGACCCCCAGCGCGTCTCCCCTCTCGGCGGCGCAAGGCATCAGTGAGCACACGCCCGTGCTGCACCCAGCTCGCCGCGGACCGAGACTCACCCTCAGCCCCCGAGAGCAGCCAGGAGCACCACTCGCAGTACAGGTAGTAGCTTCTCATCTCAGCCACGGAGATGCGGGCGGACTTCCCGTCCCCCATGCTGAGCGCCCGCCGCACGGGGAGGTGCGCTCTGTGCAGCTCACCATGCCCCTAGGGCACAGCGGCTCTCTGTGCTGACCTTTGTCCCCGGATCTGCCCAGGACCAGCTGACTTTCTTCCCTCCCGCCCCCATCACCGGCAGGGCTCACACGTCCCCACCCTGCTGTTTACACAGGGCTCCAGGCGGGTGTGCCGGGCGGAAAGCAGCAAGCCCGAGCTGTTCCCTGCCCCGTCCAAGGCACCAGGGACACCCCGGGGCGTTACCTCCCTTTGTTCCTGAACAGGCAACAGGAAGATCGCAGCACCTGGTTTTCCACTCTGCAGGGAGAGGCACATCCTTGGAGGAGCCAGACCGTCCCACGGGAGCAGCCCGGCAGGCTGGCTCCTCCCACCAAGCCCAGAGCCCTGACACACGGCAACGTGGGGGCACATAAGGATGGAGCCAGTCTTTGTTTTTTTTCCTCTCTTGAAGGAAGGTGAGCAGAGCAGAGACAAAGGGCCCATGTCCCGATCTCAGGCCCGTCCAGGCCTGGGGAAGGAAGCAGGACACACACCCTGCTGGCCCCTCCCACGTCACTTCACCCTGCCCAGCAGGCGAGGCAGGGACGCGTCCATGTGCTCCAACCAGTCAGTGGTGGTGAGGTTCCTGCTACCTGCTGGGCTCCCAGCCTGGTTACTGGCAGCTTACACCCCACAGGCGTTGGACGGCCAAATCCTGAGTTGCACCGGCCTGGGGGTGGGGGAGCCGTGCGTGGGTGAGCACTGGCACCCCAATGTTCCTCAGGGACCCACAGAGACCCACAGTGATCCCACAGTGACCCCAACCCCACAGAGACCTTCAGAGACCTCACAGAGATGAAGATTCTATGGATACTCCACAGAGATGCCACAAAGACCCCCAGAGAGTTGCGTTGGGGGTGGGGTGGGGCCACACAGCCCCTCTGGCCGAGCAGAGCCACCCCAGTGGCTAGGGGCAATAGGAGCTGGCAGGAAGAAGCTAGAAATAATGATTTCAACCAACCTGCCAGAAATCAAAATAACAATAATAATTACCAGACTTCTGCAGACTACGGAACCTCTTCTAACAAACAAATGTGACCAAAGACCGTTAGAAAATACCCCCATGCAAGTGTTTCCCCCACGAACAAATGCACGTCAGAGAGGGACAGCCCGGAAGGCTGGGGCAGGACTGCCGTGCACAGCGGCCTGGGCCTGGCCGCACAGCCCTGGCCTGGGCTGCTCTAGGAGCTGAAGAGAGTGGCCGCAGTGAAGGCGAACGCTCCCTTCCTGCTCTTTGTAATTTCTGGGAAGACGTACACCAGATTCATGAGTATCAAAGCCCTCTCAGGCCAGATCCAGTTACTCAATAGTCACGTTTCAATGTTACGTTTTCCAAAATGCTCGCTCACAACTTTCCACTTAAAGGAAAACGTGGGGCTTCCCCCTGGTGACCTCTCACCTCTGTCCTCAGGACAGACACAGTGGCCTCAGTCTGGGAGGACAGAGGCTACTTCCCCACGGTCGCTGTGGAACGTCACCCTGCGGCCTGCGTGTCCAGTGTGCCCAGCAGGCCACCGCCCCCCACACACAGGTAACACAGCCCAGCCAGGCACAGACGGCAACGGGTCTGCTCCAGAGAGTGGGTCCCAGGCCCCAGCATGGCAGCAAACCCAAACGCTGCTTCCGGAAGGGTCTCACTGAAACTTAATGCTGTGTTTTCAGGGTTTCCAGGTGGTCAGTAAGAAACATCCATCGAAGGGGCATTGCTTTTCAAAAGAAAGAAAAAAATTCCAGGCCAGGCGCGGTGGCTCATGCCTGTAATCCTAACACTCTGGGAGGCTGAGGCGGGCGGATTGCTCAAGGTCAGGAGTTCGAAACCAGCCTGAGCAAGAGTAAAACCCCGTCTCTACTATAAATAGAAAAA
Organism: Mirza zaza; assembly: GCA_008750895.1. NCBI lineage: Eukaryota > Metazoa > Chordata > Mammalia > Primates > Cheirogaleidae > Mirza > Mirza zaza. The sequence continues at coordinate 1,482 of VSMD01044710.1, read as the reverse complement.
AATTAATTAGCCAACTAATACATATACAGAGAAAAAAAATTAGCTGGGCATGGTGGCACATGCCTGTAGTCCCAGCTACTCGGGAGGCTGAGGCAGCAGGATTGCTTTAGCCCAGGAGATTGAGGTTGCTGTGAGCTAGGCTGACGCCACGGCACTCACTCTATCCTAGGCAACAAAGCGAGACTTTGTCTCAAAATAAAAAAAGAAAAATATTCCAAGACGTCATCTGTCGGCTGTTCTAATGTTCCCAACGTAAATAGCTGAGGGACGGTTTCCTCCTGAATTCTTTCCAGCAGAAAATCTTCTCTCTGCACATAATCTTATGCCCACACATTTTTCCTTTTCACATTAGCCGCCAGGAAGCTCAGAGGGAAGTTTTGCAGTGATCACTCACCCCACGTGACTCAAAGGCATGTATCTGCTTGTAAAAATTAATTCTGGTTCTGTTTAAAACTGTGCCTACCTCAAACACACTTCTATAAGGAGAATTTCTACATTCTACGTAAAACTGAAACTCAGGCCGGGCGCAGTGGCTCACGCCTGTAATCCTAGCACTCTGGGAGGCCGAGGCGGGCGGATCGCTGGCAGGAGGCTTTGGGGAGACCCTCCCAGCTGTGCCCCATGGAGCCCCTGGCCCAGCCCCTCCTGCGTCCCACACCCCTCATGGCTTCCTCCAACCTGCACGCTCAGGCCCTATAAAAAACAGTCTCCCTGACCTAGCGCCCTTCATCCAAACCACTTCGGCCAGCACCGTGAAAAACCCCACAGAGACCACCCTCTGCCCGTTCCCATTCGGGCATAGTGACTGTCCCCTCCCACAGCCGGGTGCATGGGGTCCTCCCAGCACTCGATGGGCTCACGAGACCCGTTCCCCAGACACTCTTGTGGACCAGCGCACTCCAGGTGGGAGGGCCTCTTGGTCCCCATTTCACACTGAGGGGGCACCTCAGGGTCCCCGTTTCACACTGAGGGGGCGCCTCAGGGTCCCCGTTTCACGCTGAGAGGACACCTCAGGGTCCCCGTTTCACGCTGAAGGGGCGCCTCAGGGTCCCCGTTTCACGCTGAGAGGGTACCTCAGGGTCCCCGTTTCACGCTGAAGGGGCGCCTCAGGGTCCCCGTTTCATGCTGAGAGGGCACCTCAGGGTCCCCGTTTCACGCTGAAGGGGCGCCTCAGGGTCCCCGTTTCACACTGAGGGGGGCACCTCAGGTCCCTGTTTCATGCTGAGGGGGGCGCCTCAGGTTCCTGTTTCACGCTAAGGGGGTGTCTCAGTCTCTGTTTCATGCCGATGGGGTGCCTCAGGGTCCCTGTTTCACACTAAGGGGGCGTCTCAGAGTCCCTGTTTCACACTGAGGGGGTGTCTCGGGTCCCCATTTCACGCCAAGGGGGCGACTCAAGGTCTCCATTTCATGCCGAGAGGGCACCTTGGGGTTCCCATTTCACGCCGAGGGGGCGCCTTGGGTCCCCGTTTCACGCTGAGGGGG
>VSMD01044705.1:0-28217 GCA_008750895.1 Mirza zaza | reverse complement strand
AAGCACTAACGATTAAAAATAGGGGACTTGAGTGTTGAAAAAGGCTGAAGATTAAGAGCCTGAAAGCTGGGATTCTGCTTAAATATTTCTCCAGGGAGACCTTTGACTATTCCGTCTAATGTGGCACCACCTCAAGTGGTCAGTCAGATCATTCTATTATTTCCTTCATGTAGCTTATCACTCTGATATTTCTTGTTCGTTTCTCCCCTCTAAAATCTAAACTTCATGAGGGTCAGTATCTTATTCAGCAGTGGCTCCCTAACTAAGGTCCAGACATACCTAACACATAGAAACACTCCATAAGTGTTTGTTGAATGAACACAAACTTTGCTAGCTTGTGTAAAGACTTTATAGTTTTTGGTGAAATAATGAGCTTTATTTCTGTGAGCCTTAGCTTTAATGTTTGAAGTGGACAGAAAAATGAACAAAGCAGAGGAAAAGTCAAAATCATTAGTTGTCACTTTTGGAACCCTCTATTCCTCTATTTAAACTGCTTCGGCATGAATGGAAAGGCTTTCCCTTTATCCTTGCTATGTTTAATCATTGTGTCCAATGAGCTTCTTAAAATAGAAGTAACTTTGCACATTTTGCAGTGTGGGCTGCTGCACCTCTGCCAGAAGATTTATGGGAATTTTTTCCAGGAGAGCCAGGAAAGGGAAAAGCCTGGAATCTAAGAACCTATTTCATGAGAAGGGAGTTATTGGAGATCTCAGGCCTCAAGTTTCCTGCTCTAGAATTCCTGATTCTCCCTCTCTAAACCTATTCTGTTCTTGGGACCCAGGCTTCTTGTCTCTGTATTTCCCCTAGAGGAGCTAGAAAGTTTGGTACTATGGTCAGACTAAAGATGGGTATCAATCAGACTTCTCACCCTTTTTCCTAGCATTGTGAGCGCCATATTCAGAGCCTGCAGACCCGAGTGCTAGAACTACAGCAACAATTAGCAGTGGCTGTGGCTGCTGACCGCAAGAAAGATATCATGATTGAGCAACTGGACAAGGTGCCAGGGTAGCAAAATGCGGGTGGGTCTTGATGGAGAGCGTTAAGGAATAGTAAATAACAGAGAGGCCAACCAGTGTTTCATTGTGCATGCCAAGAGCTTGGGTAAAGGATGGGTTTGGTTTACTGACTATTTGAAGAACGTGGCTATTGACGTTGCCTCTGTGGGTAGAAAGGGGGCAAAAAAGTTATTTTGGAATTCCATCTTACTTCCCTTACTGAAGACTCTGGCCCGAGTGGTGGAGGGCTGGAACCGGCATGAGGCTGAGCGGACAGAGGTACTTCGGGGACTTCAAGAGGAACGCCAGGCAGCAGAACTCACCAGAAGCAAGCAACAGGAGGTAGGCAACCTGGATCATGTGGCATTAGAACCTAAGTCACAGATCTCTAGATGGAAAGGGGTAGAAATAGTTCTGGAATTAGAGTTCCCAATAAATTGACCTTGAACTTACAGTAGCTGTCCTGACAACTGTTTTTTTTGGAGACAGAGTCTCACTTCGTTGCCCAAGCTAGAGTGAGTGCCCTGGCGTCAGCCTAGTTCACAGCAACCTCAAACTCCTGGGCTCAAGCAATCCTGCTGCCTCAGCCTCCCAAATAGCTGGGACTACAGGCATGCGCCACCATGCCCGGCTAATTTTTTCTACATATATTAGTTGGCCAATTAATTTCTTTCTATTTATAGTAGAGATGGGGTCTCGCTCTTGCTCAGGCTGGTTTTGAACTCCTGACTCGAGCAATCCGCCCACTTTGGCCTCCCAGAGTGCTAGGATTACAGGCGTCAGCCACCGTGCCCGGCCTGACAACTCTTCTTGTTCCTTCTTTCCTCTCCCTTCACTGTTTCTTCTGTTAAACTTGCATGATCAATGTCTTCCCAGTTTTCCCCACACCGTGTAGTCTTTTCTTTGGCACCCAAGTCATTTAGTTAACTCTGAATTTTCAAGTTTACATTGTTAATGGTTTTTGAAGTATAGTGTACAGAAATTTCTCTCAGTTCCTCTGTCCTATGTTCTTCTCTCCCTGAAAGACAGTAACCCGCCTGGAACAGAGCCTTTCTGAGGCGATGGAGGCCCTGAATCATGAGCAGGAAAGTGCCAGACTGCAGCAACGGGAAAGAGAGACACTGGTGAGAAGATCAGACTGGGTTAATCCCACTAGAGATTGTTAATTACCTCTAGTTAGCTATAAGCTATTGGTAGATTGTGGAATTTTATAATTTGAGTTGCACCAAAGCAGTGTTTCTCAAAGCGTGTTACTTAGAACTGTGGTCCCCAACCCCTGGGCCATGGCACTCCACCACCCCGCCCCCATCCATGGGAAAATTGTCTTCCTTAAAACCAGTCCCTGGTGCCAAAAAGGTTGGAGACCACTGCCTTAGAATGCTAGTTCTGCTAGATATTCTGCAAAAAAGGTTCTACCACTAAGCGAGTTTGTTTTAAAATTTTTTTTGTATTATTATTATATTTTTAGTTGGCCAACTAATTTCTTTCTATTTTTAGTAGAGACGGGGTCTCAGTCTTGCTCAGGCTGGTCTCGAACTCCTGAGGCGGGAGCGATCGCCCGCCTCAGCCTCCCAGAGTGTTAGGATTATAGGCGTGAGCCACTGCACCCAGCCTAAGCGAGTCTGAAAGACTCTTTGGAGTGTATCCTCATCAGAACATTAGAATCATCTGGAGAATTATTTTAAAATATAGATTTCTGGGACCCATTCCCAGAGGGTTTTTTTTTTTTTTTGAGACAGAGTCTCACTCTGTTGCCCGGATTAGAGTGCAGTGGCGTCAGCCTAGCTCATGGCAACTTCAGTCTCCTGGGCTCAAGCAATCCTTCTGCCTCAGCCTCCCGAGTAGCTAGGACTACAGGCATGCTCCACCATGCCCGGATAATTTTTCTATATATATTAGTTGGCCAATTAATTTCTTTCTATTTATAGTAGAGACAGGGTCTCGCTCTTACTCAGGCTGGTTTGGAACTCCTGACCTCAAGCAATCCACCCACCTCGGCCTCTCAGAGTGCTAGGATTACAGGTGTGAGCCACTGCGCCTGGTCTCCCCCTAACCTTTCTCATGTTGGCACCTCCTACTTCCTTATTTTAATTATGAATTATTAGACGGGGTCTCACTCTTGCTCAGGCTGGTCTCAAACTGCTGACCTTGAGTGATCCTCCCGCCTCAGCCTCCCAGACTGCTAGGATTATAGGCATGAGCCACCGTGCCTGGCCAATTCCCAGAGGTTTTGATTCAGTTAGACATATGGTAGGGCTGGGCAACCCAAATATTTTCAGAAATTTCCTAGGTGATTTTGTTCAGTCTGGTTTGGGAACTCTGGTCTAGGGCACAGCCAAAAATGTTGAGATGAGACTCACTCAAGTTTCTTAGAGCTGAAATGATAAGATGATTATCCATATGAGTTAGTAGCCAGGTTTGGAACTTGTTGCATGCATGACGCATGCTTGCTGGTACTTATAGTCTTAACCAGCTATATGTGCTAGTGCTTTGATGGTTGCTACTTGTAGGCTGGATTTTTTAGGTTTTGTGGAATTTTTTTTTTTTTTTGAGACAGAGTCTTGCTTTGTTGCCCAGGCTAGAGTGAGTGCCATGGCGTCAGCCTAGCTCATAGCAACCTCAAACTCCTGGGCTCAAGCAATCCTACTGCCTCAGCTTCCTGAGTAGCTGGGACTACAGGCATGCGCCACCATGCCCGGCTAATTTTTTCTATGTATATTAGTTGGCCAATTAATTTCTTTCTATTTATGATAGAGACGAGGTATTGCTCTTGCTCAGGCTAGTTTCGAACTCCTAACCTTGAGCAATCCGCCCGCCTCGGCCTCCCAGAGTGCTAGGATTACAGGTGTGAGCCACCGCACACGGCCTTGTGGTATGTTTTGATGATGGTGTTAGCTATATGTGTATTGAGGGCTTACTATGTGCCAGATACTATGATAGATAAATGCTTTACATATGCTTTTTACTTTAATGCTCACAAGGTAGGCTCTGTTATTATCTCCATTTTACCAATAATGATGTGTGCCTAAGAGCACACAGTAAATGATAGAACTAGCATTCAAACTGAGATTTGAACCTAGGTCTACCTAACTCTGGAACACGAGCTCTTATATAATCCTATGAGCTTGTCAACTATTGATTATTTTTATTTTTTTGTTTGTTTGTTTTTATGAGAGAGGGTCTTGCTCTATTGCCCAGGTTAGGGTACAGTGGCATCATAATAGCTCACTGCAACCTCAAACTGCTGGGCTCAAGCCATCCTCATGCCTCAGCCTCAGCTGGGACTACAGTTGCATACCACCATGCCCAGCTAATTTTTTGTATTTTTTTGAAGAGATGGGATCTCACTCTTGCTCAGGTTGGTCTTGAACTCCTGATCTCAAGCAATCCTCTCACCTCAACCCCCCAAATTGCTAGGATTATAGGCATAAGCCACTGCACACCCAGCCTTCAACTATTGTATTTTTAATGGACATAATTCTCATATTGGCATATTGTATGGGGGGTCAGGGAACAGATTTCTGGTCTCTTGAGGGCCTACTAAGGATCTTGGTTTTCTTCTGGGGCTGTAGGAAGAAGAAAGGCAAGCTCTGACCCTGAGCTTGGAGGTAGAACAGCGGCGGTGCCATGCCCTGCAGGAAGAACGAGATGCAGCTCGGGCTGCGCAACTCAGTGAGCATCGTCAGTTGGAGACTCTTCAGGCTTCCCTAGAAGAAGAACGGCAGACCTGGGCCCAACAAGAGCACCAGCTTAAAGAACACTACCAGGCACTTCAGGAGGAGAGCCAGGCTCAATTGGAAAGGGAGAAGGTAAAAGTGGCAGTTGGAAGAGTTGGGGAATGGAGATCAGATAAAGGGCAAAGTAATTGAATGGGATGGGATGTCAAGGTTGAGAGTGTAGGGCCAGCAGGAAGGGCTGGGAGCATCAAACACATGGAAGTCCAAAGAGTGAGATTAAACAGGGATGGAGAAATAGGACAAATGGGAGGAGACAGAGAGAAAGCTTAGGTTTTAGGCTATGGGAGGATGAATTAGGGAATGGAGGTAACCAGGAGATAGGAAATGAAGTATGTACTTAAGTTTGATTTCCCTTTCTTAGGGGAACAGCCAGAGGGAGGCTCAGGTGGCCCGGGAGGCCCAGCAGCAGTTGGCATTGGTGCAATCCGAGTTGCGGCGGTTGGAAGGAGAGGTGGATACAGCTCGGAGAGAGAGAGACACCCTGCAGCTGGAAATGAGCTTGGTGCAGGTCAGGAGGCAGAGGGTTCTTACGGTTTTTTTCTGGTTGAAAGAAGTAGATCTGATGTACAACATTAGGGGGATGGACATGCTTGAAGCTCTTACTCGAGGGGGGAGGGGGGCATGGGCAATATATGTAACCTTAACACATGTACCCCCATAATACGCTAAAATAAAAAGAAAGAAAGAAAGAAAGAAAGAAAGAAAGAAGTAGATCTGAGGCAGTGACCTCTCAGAAGTCATGGCAGACACTCTTATTTCAGGTATTTGGGGTTTATTCCATCAACAGTTTCTGTGTACAATGGGTAGCTTTTTGTCTTAAACTTATAGCCATTTCTTACTGAGTGACAGTTTCCCACCATGTGTCAGACTGACCTAGTGTTACTTTTAGGAGTAAATAGACTTAAATCTATTAAAGATGCCTTATGCTATTCTAAAAGAGATGACACCACATTTAGTAGACTGGCTGTGTGAGTTTTCACGAGAGACCTGATTCATTAGAATCATAACAGTCTACTTTGTAATTCTCATTATTTGAATAACTTACGTTAATCCTTCTGAGTAGGTCAGGGACTCAGGAGGGCATTGATTGTTTTATTTGCTTATGAAATTTCCATAACAACACATGGCTTGGCACAGAATAGTACTCAAAAATTGTTTGTCAGATATAATTAGACTTGGAAAACACTTTCCATTCTAGCTAGCTAGAATATTGAATTTTAAATTCAAACTAGTCAGACCCTTGCCATGGAAGAGAGGAGGAGTTGGCAAACTTTTTCTGTAAAAGGCCAGACAGTAAATATTTTTGGCTTTGTAGGTTGTATGGTCTCAGTTGCAACTATTCAACTCTGCTATTATACCACAAAAGTAGCTGTAGACAGTACATAAACAAATGGACATGGGTGTGTTCCAATAAAACTTTATTTATACAGATGGGCAGTGGGAGACTGAATCGGGTTTGTAGTTTGCTGATCTCTGGAATAGAGGAAAGAGTGAGAGAGAGCTGTGTTCCATCCTATGGTGGAAACACAGCATTGAAGAGGAAAGAGCACTGTATTGGGAGTCAGGATGCTCAGTTCTACTTCTGGCTAGAATTTTGACCTTTATGGGCTTCTGTTTTTATGTATAAAATATGTATTAAGGGCAAATTGGTGAGTTTCTGAGAGCAAGCCAGTCTGAGAGAGTACATTTCATAAATGGTTGACTTAAGGAGTTATCTAATTTCTGGGTTAGTGAGAAAACACACCCCTTTTACTTTTTATCTAGGTCATTGAATTGGAAGACTGACCATGGAGGAATTAATTTATCATGGCAGGTCAAGGGTAAAGACATTAGTAAACAATTCAGTAGCAATTTTAGGCTACTGTGATTGTGAACTGGTTCGGGGGGGGGGGGGGGNGGGGGTGTGTGTGTGTGTGTGTGTGTGTGTGTGTGTGTGTGTGTGTGTGTGTGTGTTGGGGGGGAACAGAGTATACCCATAACATTATTTTCTCATTTCAGTTCAATAAGTCTGATAAGCTCTCCTCATGTGAGCTCTGTGTTAGGAGTTGAGCAAAGTTCTGGACAGCAAGGATCTCACCTGCTAGAAGGGGAGTTTGTCTATTATGTATACATACTCTTTTTTCTTTTTTTCTTTTTGTTTGAGACAGGGTCTTGCTCTGTCACCCAGGCTGGAGTGCAGTGGCACTGTCATAGCTCACTATAGCCTTGAACTCCTGGGCTCAAGCAGTCTTCTAGCCTCAGCCTCCCAAGTATCTGGGACTATAGGCACATGCCACCATGCCTAGCTAATTTTTAAATTTTTTGTAGGAATGAGGTCTCACTATATTTAGTATACACATTTTTGAAGTTGTACAATGAACACAGCAATTGAGAGTAAGGAGAGCTAATCTTTATTTAGATGTCATCTTAGTGAGGTCTTCTCTGGCTACACTGCATAAAATCTGCAACCCTTTGACAATCTCTGTTCTCTTTTCCCTGCTTAACTTTTCTCCTTAGCATTTATCACTGCCTAGTATACTACATAGTGTACTTTTTTTTTTTGAGACAGAGTCTCACTTTATTGCCCAGGCTAGAGTGCCATGGCGTCAGCCTCGCTCACAACAACCTCTAACTCCTGGGCTCCAGCAATCCTTCTGCCTCAGCCTCCCGAATAGCTGGGACTACAGGCATGTGCCACCATGCCCGGCTAATTATTTTCTATATATTTTTAGCTGTCCAATTAACTTCTTTCTATTTTTGGTCGAGTCGGGGTCTAGCTCTTGCTCAGGCTGGTCTCGAACTCCTGAGCTCAAACAATCCACCCACCTTGGCCTCCCCGAGTGCTAGGATTACAGGCGTGAGCCACTGCACCTGGCCTGATAGTATACTTCTAAAATCTTTATTTTCTGCAAGGTCTACAAGGGCAAGGAATTTTTGTCTGTTCATTGTTGAGCCAGGGTTTTGAAATAGTTGATTCTGGTATTTTTTTTCAGCTTGAGGGTTATTTTGATGGAAGGACTGACCTATGGAGTTTCCTACTCCACCATTTTTTTGACATCACACTTATATAAGTTTTTAAATTTTATTTTCTTAAATAAAAAAACCTCTCCAAGACATTATAAAATCAATATTCATTTTGAGATATCCACATAATATACCAATTTCTTTGCTCATCTTTCCTTCTTTGAACTCATACCTGTCTGGGATTCTTTTCTGGGTGGCAAAATCTCTTATTATTTATTTTAGTTCAAAGTGTCTTTATTTCTTATTCATTTTTTTGTCTTTTTTGGGTTTTTTTTTGTTTGTTTGTTTTTTTTTTTGAGACAGAGTCTCACTCTGTCATCCGGGCTAGAGTGCAGTGACACCATCAAAGCTCACTGCAACCTGAAACTCCTGGGCTCAAGTGTTCCTCCTCCTCAGCCTCCCAAATACAGGCACACACCACCACTCCCAGCCTCACTAAGTGCTAGGATTACAAGTGTGACCCCCTCCCTGTGCCTGGGCCACATTCATTTTTAAAGAAGTTCCTAAGTGTAGAATTCTAGGTTAGCAGTTGTTTCAACCTAATATTAATATCATTCTGGCTTCCATTATTGCCTGTCAAGAAGTCAGTTCTCAGTTGACTACTCTTGCTTCTAAAGTTTTCTCTTTGTAGTTTTTATCAGTTTTACTTGGGTGTATCTGGTGTGGATTTTTTTTTTTGATCTGGTATGGATTTTTAAAAAATAATCTTTTTTGGGATTCTTTAGGCTTCATGAATCAGTGGAGTGGTGTCTTTTATCAGTTCTGGAAAATTCTCTGTCATTATTTCTGCATATTGCCTCTGCTTCATTTTCTCCATCACCTTTTTCTAAAAACTGATTAAATGTATATTGGACCTTCTCCCTGTATGTGTGTTGCTCACCCTTGATATTTTGTATTTTCCATTTTGTTGTGCTTTCCTGCTCACTCTGGATAATTTATTTATCTTCCAGTTAACTTTGTTTAACTTTACCTTACTGTTAAATCCATTCGCTGAGTTTTTAATTTTATTTATTTTTTATTTCTCAAAATACTATTTTTATTTTCAAATCTAGTTTTTCAGTTTCTTTTTCTCTGATATTTTCAAGTTTGTCTTTTATTACTTAAAACATAATAAATACAATTTATTGTCGATGGATGATAATTTCAATATCTGAAATATTTGAGGATCCTTTTCTGTTGTCTCTTGTTTTTGCTGGCTCCTATGGAGTCTAGGTTTCTTAAGTCCTGGTTATTTTTGATTGCATACTGGATATTGTATTTGAAAAATTATAGGAATAATTTGAGGCCTACAATGAAAATGCTTTGCTCCACAGAAGATTTGCATTTGTGTCTACCAGTTCCTGAAAGACACTACAAGTCCTGGACAAATTTAAACTGAATTTTCAAGGGTTTGGATTCCTGGATAAATCCTGGATGAGTCAAGCTGAGCTTTAATTTTATGTGGGCTGTTCCACTTCTGGTTCACCTTCACCCTGGGTGTGATGCTTATTAGAGTCTCAACTTATTGGGGGGAGGATCTCCTGTTAGATTCCCCAACTTATATGGCTTTAGGCTTTGATTTCTATTCATTTTTGCCTTTGAAAGACAGTTAAAACAAAGGTTTTGATTTTGAGGGTAAGCAGATGTCCTCAGGGCAAAAGTGACTAGCCACCATGCTCGCAACCTGTCTAGCTAGAGTTTCATTTTTCCTTTACTTTGGCCTAGTAATTCTTTATTATTTTGTTCTGTTTTGTTACTTCTTTGATGTTTTTAAGGGAAAAAATATATATACATACATTTATTTATTTATTTTGTTCAAGTTTTTCTAGCCAGAGAGATAATCTCAGTAACTTCATTTGCTAGTCCTTGAAACATGAAAATCTACTTCCTTTCTTCTTACACTTGGAATAGTTTATAGTGTTGGAATTAATGTGTGCTTCTTGAATATTTGTATTTGACTACTGATTCTTGATTTCTTCTTGAGTTGTTTTTGGTACATGCTCTCATGTTCTTGCTTTCTCTCCATATGTATATTAAATGTGTATACACACACACACATATATATACACACACACACATATTTACCCTTTTCACCTAAGAGTCTGTTTTTACCAGGTATTAATAGAGCTATAGCAGCCTTTTTCTTTTTTTTAATAGAGTTTACCTGACAAAAAAATTTTCCAACCTTTTTACTTTCAACCTTCATATATTTTCTTTTAACTGGAGTGTTAAATTGATTCACATTTAATTATTCATATTTGGATGTCTATATTTTTTATATCCAATTTTGTCTTGCCTATTCAGTGTTTATTTTCCTTTCCTCTCTTGTCATCACTTAGATTGGTTGGTTTTTCTCATTCCACTTTTTTCCTCAAGTAGTTGTAAAGTCGTTAACTCAGTTTCTGTTTCTTTTCTTAGAGGTTACTTTAGCAATTATAACAGGTATATTTATGTTATCAAAGTTATTTATCAGAGTTAAATATCAACAACAAAGAAAGGAGCCACTAATTCTGCATGGAAAAGTTGAGGTATACTTTCCAGAGACCTTTTAAAAATATTTTTTAAATATAAAAGTAATCTGTAAAGCAAGTTCAAATAATACAGAAGTAAAAAATGTTGGTTGCCTTCTCTTAGCACACTACTTGTGCATCCTTCCATAACCTTTTCATGAATGAGCATATGGGTTGGTCTCTTTAAAAAAAATGTGAACATGCTATGTGTTTGCTGCAAATTGTTTTTTTTTTAACCTTACAATATATCATAGACATCTTTCCATATCAATACATGTAAATATATCCATTATTTTAAGGATGATATAATATTGCATTGAATGGATAAATGATAGTATACTTAAGCATATTCCTTTTGATGGGAAATTTACATCAATACCAATTTTTCTCTATTAAAAATAGTGCTGCAGTGAACATCATTATACATAAATCTTTGGCACCCCTATGAGTATTTCTGTAGGATAGATTCCTAAAAGTGGAATTGCTGGCTCAAAGGGAGTACATTTTAAATTTTTTCATCAGAAGAATTCAGATAACTGTAAGAAGTTTAGTATGATTGGAGTCTGTGTTGAGAATGATGAGGTGGATGGATGGTGGGTGATCCTGAAGGGCCTTGTAAGTCATTTGAGCAGCGAGAAATTTATTCTTTAGAAAATGGAACCATTTGAAGAGTTTTACTAGGTTTATGGAATTAAAGTTTAGATAAAAGGTCTAGGCTAAAGAGAGAGATTTAGGAAGTGTTATGGTATAAATGGTAGCAAAAAGCCCAGCCTAAATGCCAAAAGTTTAGGATACACATGTAAAATCATCAGTGATCTGAAAATGTTAGTAAACAGTAGAAAAGAGGACTAAGACAGAACTCAATTCAACCTTTATGGGCAGTTGGAGGAAGAGCAGTGAGCTGAGACAGAGTCAATAGAATGAGAATGAGGGGTTGGTGGTATCACGGGAAGTAAGGGGAAAATGATTTTAGTAGGAAGTATTGACCTGGGTGTCAGGGATTGCAGTGAGATCATATGCAGTAAAGACTGAGAAAAAGCCATTATTGGATTTAGAAATAAAGTTCTTTGCAGTGAAGTACTATACATGGAGATGACATTTTAGTGAGTTGAAGAAGGAATGTAAAGTGAGAAAATGGAGACAGCAATTATAGATTGACTGCTTAAGGAGGAAGGGACACTAACTGGCATTTATTAAATGCCTGCTAGGTTTCAGGTACTATATGTGGGGGACTATATATGTTATCTCAGACACACATAATGGATTTTATTGCTCCATCTAACATTTCTTTTGGTTAAAAAATATATGTCTTTTGCCCAAAGTCACTTTCACTTTGGTGTACATATAAGGTGTGAGCACCTCATGATTTAATAAGAAAAAGGAACTTTCATTTCATGCGGCAAAATTCTTGTTCTTCATCCCATCTGAGGGGGAAAGTTGGTACTGGATTTTGTCTACAGTATATCCTCCATCCTTTTCTAAGCCCCAAAATAGAATTGAGCTGACCATTACCCCACCTTCCTCCACTCCCAGGCCCGGTATGAAAGCCAGCGGATCCAGATGGAGTCAGAGCTGGCTGTGCAGTTGGAACAGCGGGTGACCGAGCGGCTGGCACAGGCTCAGGAGAGCAGCCTACGGCAAGCAGCCTCCCTGAGGGAACATCACAGGTACTGGGACTCACTGGATGATGCTTCTCCCCAGCAGGTATCAGTGCCCTGCCTATGTCGTCTTGGGTATTTTTACCATTTTCCAACATGCTGGCTCCCAGAGTACTTTCCAAAGGACCTAAGTTTCTCTTGGGAAGGCTGCCTTCAGGTGCTCACAGAGAGCCAGAAATGGCTAGGAATTTTCATCCCATAGAGGAGCCCTTAACCAAAAACTAATGGGTACAAGACTATAAATTGCCTAGCTCCCTAGGACAGTGCTGAGGTGACCTGCACTATCTCCACAGCTGCTCTGTGAGATTAAGCCTCATTCCCAGCCCAGTCTCACTTCTCCTCACCCCCATCAATATTTTCTGGAAATGCTTCTTAAATAAACCTCCCATGAATCCTCATCTCAGTCTCTGCTTCTGGGGAACCCAACCTAAGACCCCAGCTTAGTTCTTTTCTCTTTCCTGTGCCATGGCCAGGCTGGCTAACTGTGGCTGTCTGGTTCACTCTCACATGCACCCATGTTGTCTTTTTCTCATGTGGTCATTTCTTCTGTCTCCAGTTTCAGTCCTCTTTTCTCACCTGTGTGCTCTTAGGAAGCAGCTGCAGGACCTGACTGGACAGCACCAGCAGGAACTGGCCAGTCAGTTGGCTCAATTCAAGGTGGAAATGGCAGAACGAGAGGAACGGCAGCAGCAGGTGGCTCAGGAATATGAGCTTAGGTAACTGGTCTCTGGAGTATCTGTTTTAGGCCTCAGCTCATGGATACAGCCCAAACTGGGAATGGTAAAGAGCTACTCCCTTGGTAGATCTGTCCTCTTCTAAACTGGCCCTAGCTCTTCTCAGGATTTCAGATGTCTGACATTCCATTCTGGTTCTTCTATCCTTCATGTCTCTGCCTCCTTACAAACCCCGACTTACCTCTCCCCTCTTTTCTTCAGACTGGCCCGGGAGCAAGCTCGAGTGCGAGAACTGCAGAGTGGGAACCAACAGCTAGAGGAACAGCGGGTAGAGCTGGTAGAGCGACTCCAAGCCATGCTGCAGGCCCACTGGGACGAGGCAAACCAACTGCTTAGTGCCACTCTCCCAACTCCTAACCCTCCAGTAGGCATTGCCCCTTGAGCTGAGCTTTTCAGAGTTTCTTTGGAAGTCTAGCTCCCTCCCAAGGGAAGTCCTAAGTTCATTTCCTATGCCCTGCATCAGGGGGAAAAAATCGGTGGACTTTCCTAAAAATACATTGTTTTTCCATGGCCATAGCTCACTCAGACTGGCCCCATCCATTGGGTATAACTCTGTTCTCCCAGTCCCCGAGAGGTGATGATTAATATGTGGTACTATTTTTGTAGAATGGTAGCTGAATTAATAATGAGGGAAAAGGCCAAAATTGTTGCTAAGTCCTACCTAAGAGTTGAGTCTCCCCCTAACCTTTCTTTTCTTTTCTTTTTTTTTTTTTTTTTTTTTTTTTGAGAGTCTCACTTTGTTCCCCAGGCTAGAGTGAGTGCCGTGGCGTCAGCCTAGCTCACAGCAACCTCAAACTCCTGGGCTCAAGCAATCCTACTGCCTCAGCCTCCCGAGTAGCTGGGAGTACAGGCATGCGCCACCATGCCCGGATAATTTTTCTATATATATTAGTTGGCCAATTAATTTCTTTCTATTTATAGTAGAGACGGGGCCTTGCTCTTACTCAGGCTGGTTTTGAACTCCTGACCTCGAGCAATCCGCCTGCCTTGGCCTCCCAGAGTGCTAGGATTACAGGCGTGAGCCACCTCGTCCGGCCTCCCCCTAACCTTTCTTATGTTGGCATCTCCTACTTCCTTATTTTAATTATGAATTATTAGCTGTAATATTTTTGGGAATAAGTAATAATATGCACATGGTATAAAAATCCAAACTGTTCAAAAAGGTTTGCAGTAAAAAGTAATCTTCATCCTATCCCTCCCTGTACCTCAGTCTTCCAGTTTCTCTCCCCAGAAGCAATAAGTACTGGTGTCTTGAATGTCTCCCCTTCTACCCTTCCTCCCTGTGCCATATACCAAACAGTTGCCTTCTATATGCTGCTGTATAACCTTTTATTCAACCAAGTGTTTATTGATGGATATAATAGTTATTTCCTATATTTTGCATCTATAAACAGTGCTGTAGTAAATATCATTAATATAGGTCTTTGTGTAAGGGTATCAATAAAATTTCGAGAAATAGAATTGTAAAATCAAAATTAAGCAGTTTAAAATTTGATAGTGTTACCAAATCTCCTTTTAAGGAAGTGCTAATAATTTGTGATCTTATTAAAGTGTCTGTACCATGTCTTGTCTCTTTAAACCCATTGGACTTCGATGCTTCTTTCTTCCTTTCTCTTGGTCAGATTCCTCCTGCTGGCCCCTCTAGCCCTGGACCTCAGGAGCTAGAGAAGGGGGAGAGAAGGGTCTGGACTATGCCTCCTGTGGCTGTGGCCCTGAAGCCTGTATTGCAGCAGGGCCGGGAAGCAAGGGACGAGCTGCCTGGAGAGCCTCCTGCTCTCTGCAGCTCCTCCTCAGATCTTAGCCTCCTGCTGGGCCCCCCTTTCCAGAGCCAGCATTCCTTCCAGCCCCTGGAGCCCAAACCAGATCTCCCTCCATCCACAGGTAACTGGAAACAGAGGTCACTGGGGTTCCCCTTACATGCAAGAATCTGTCCCCTCTTATACCTTCTTTTCTGTCTGGGACTTGAGCATTAAGTTTCCCAGATGTCTTAGTGATCATAGGTTGCAAGGAGCAGAAATCTGCTCACATTGGTTCAAATAAAGGGAGTGAGATCTCATGGAAATATGATGTCACTGGACTCAATGAGAACTGGATTTGGGAACAGGAGTGCTGTCAAGAACTGAGGCCACTGTTCCTTCTCTCCGGGCCTGAATAGTCTCTTGATGCTGCCTTCCTGCACATCTGCTCCTTTCTCTTGCTAGACCAACATTCTCTCCCTTGAAAGGTTCTTGCTCCTCTTCACTGTCTTGCACATGGGTTTGCCCAGCTGTGACACTGACTCTAGCTAAGACTCCAGATATTTATAGAGACATTGATGTCTCCATTTTTAGGTCCACTTAAAAGAGGCCATCTGAGGGGTTGGTAACCATCCATTGGATTGGCTGACTTTGGGTATGGTGTCCACCCCTGGCTTAAAATGTCAGCTGTGACTTGAGTGGGTGGGGGTGTTCTGTGTGGTACAAACAGGACTACATGGGTCAAATTAAGTACAAAGGATAAATTGTGTTACAATTTAAAAATTTTAAATTATGTAGTAATAAAAGAATGGGGTCTTGTTCTGATAAAGAGGCCAGAACCTGTTAATCATTTCTTTTCTTTAAGGAGTTTATGGTGGTTTTTATTTATTTAGAGTTTGAGTGCCACAGCTTTCTTCTTCTGTGTACATTTCTGTCTTAGAATTCAGCTGTGCCATCTCCCAGTCACCTTCAACCCTTCCCTGTCCACCTCCAACACACACGCACCCACACACCTGTTTCACTTTATAGCTGCTGGGGCCTTCTCCTCTGCACTTGGAGCCTTCCATCCCGATCACAGGGCAGAACGGCCATTCCCTGAGGAAGATCCTGGATCCGACCGGGAGGGCTTCCTAAAGCAAGGGCTACCACCTGCTTCTCAGCTGGATGGCCTCAAGAATTTTTTGCACCAGGTAAGAGTGACTCTACCTAGACTATCTTATAGTCTTCTAGGTAGAAGACTAAAATAGAAGACTATTTTCTTCTTCCCTTCCTTTATTTCCTCTTTCCACTCTAGAAATCTGGATTCATTCACTTTATTATTATTATTTTTTTTAGAGACAGAGTCTTGTTCTATCACCCAAGTTGCAGTGCAGTGGCACAATCATAGCTCACTGCAGCCTTGAACTCCTGGGCTCAAGTGATCCTCCTGCCTAAGCCTTCCAAGTAGCTAGGACTATAGACACACTCTACCATACCTGGCTAATTTTTTTATTTCTTGTAGAGATGGGGTCTCGCTGTGTTGCTCAGGCTGGTCTTGAACTCCTGGCCTCAAGCAATCCTCCTGCCTCAGCTTCCCAAATTGCTGGATTACAGGCATGAGCCACCACTCCTGGCCCTTCATTTTCTTTTTAGGACTAATATTTGTCTCAGCTTCTTCCTTTCTCAGTCTGTCATTCCTATTTCATAATTCCCTTCTAGAACTTAGGTGACCAGCCCTAGCTCTTACTTCACTTTGTTTTATCAGTCCTCTAGGAAATCTCATTCTTTTGTCCCCCCCAGCTGCTGGAGACAGTACCTCAGAACAATGAGAACCTGTCTGTTGACCTGCTGCCCCCAAAGTCTGGTGAGTTCCAACTCTGGAGAAGGTTGGGGCTGGGGCCTGGAAAAGATGAGAGTTGGTTATCTAGGACAAATTTTCAGGAGCTGGCAAAGGTGATAAAGCTTGATAAATGCTAGTGGTAGCACTTCTTGGCTCTTTGCCTTATTTCCTGATTCTTGGATTGCTTTCGTTTTGCTAGGTCCTCTGACTGTCCCATCTTGGGAGGAAGGCCCTCAAGTGCCACGTCTTCCACCTCCTGTCCATAAAACTAAAGTTCCCTTAGCCATGGCCTCTAGTCTTTTCCGGGTCCATGAGCTTCCCTCATCCCATTTACAAGGCAGTGGTCCCAGCAGTGGCTCCCCAGAGAGAGGTAAGCAGGTCATGGTGTGGAGTGAGTACCCGGAACTCAAGGCCCTTCCAAATTCTTAAGGAAAGGGGATGAGGGCTGAGGAAGGGGGCCCTCAAGGAAGGATGACCATAACTGATATGTCTCTCAGGTGGAGACGGGCTCGCATCCTCGAGGCAGCTGATGGAGGTGTCGCAGCTGTTACGACTCTACCAGGCTCGAGGCTGGGAGGCCCTGCCTGCCGAGGATCTGCTGCTCTACCTGAAGAGGCTGGAACACAGTGGGTACGAGCCTGGGAGGGATGAGGAAGGATTTGGAGGATACACTCTGGATTATGGGAAATAGATCAGGCAGAGAACAATAGAGAGTGTATATTGTACACTGAGTAGAATCTTTTGTCTTTTTCTGGGGAGGGAAGTGAAGGATGAGATGCGGGTCAACAAATTTCCTCTCACCGCTCCCCACCTTTCTTTTGTCTGTTCCTTTCTACCACTTTTTTCTTTACTTGTAAAAAAAATAAAATCTCAGGCCAGGCTCAGGGCTCACACCTGTGGTCCCAGCACTCTGGGAGGCTGAGACAAGAGGATTGCTTGGGGCCAGGAGTTCAAGACCAGCCTGAGCATCATAGCAAAACACTGTCTCTACAGAAAATGTTGAAAATTAGCTGGGCATGGTGGTGCATAACTGTATTCCCATCTACTTGGGAGGCTGAGGCAGGAGGATCACCTGGGCCCAGGAGTTTGAGGCTGCCATGAGCTATGATGATACCACTCTATTCTAGAGACCCCATCTCTTAAAAAAAAATAAAAAATTTTCTTCCCATGTCCTTCTACCTTAGTTTTTTCTCTCTTTACCTTGTAGCTCAAAACTCAGAATCGTAGAATTTTTACTATATAGTATAGCTTGTATTTGATTCTACTAATATCTCCCCCTGTTTGAACCCCAGATCTATTTGTTTGTTCTCATTCTTAAGAGACAAATTGGAAGTAGTTCTTCAATCCAGTGTTGGGTAAATTAGAGGGAGGGTAGCTTCCCCATCCTCATACCCTTGATTTATGTGGCAGGACCGATGGCCAAGGGGATAATGTCCCCAGAAGGAACACAGACTCCCGCTTGGGTGAGATCCCCCGGAAAGAGGTGAGGGACAGTGGGGCGGGGACTGGGGAGAAAAGGGTTCTCACTGACTAGTTCCTTCACCTCTACACATTCCCTGCTGGCTCTCTCCATTGCGTGGCCCCTCCAGCTCTGGTTCCCGTTCTAGCATGATCTCTCCCCTGTGGTGACTGGCTGTGTGCGCTATGGCTTTCCTCCTGGGCTGGGGGATTGAGAGTATATGACACTGACTTTTTTCTCTCTTTTCCCTCAACTCCCAGATTCCCTCCCAGGCTGTCCCTCGCCGCCTTGCTACAGCCCCTAAGACTGAAAAACCTCCCACCCGGAAGAAAAGTGGGCACCCTGCCCCTAGTAACATGAGGAGCCGGGGGGGAGTCTGGCGATGAGCCCCTTGCCCTTCTCCTCCTCTTTGTTCCCTTTTTCTTCTTATTGTTGTTGTTATTTTAATAAATGATCAATAGTTTGTATTAGAGTTTCTGACTCCTGGGAATATGGAAAATGGAGGTTTTATAGGAAACTGCTTTGTAAAGAAACCTCATACTGTTTGAGTATGTTTTTATGTATTATATGTTTATATGTTATTTCCTGTGGGAAAAGACATGAATGCTTTGAAAGAAGGTCTGTGACTAGATTTAGAAGTATGAGTGAGCTGAGGTTCAGTGTCTGAAGAGTAAAACCTACAGAGTGATTAACTCCGGTTGGTCGTGGAATTATGGATGATTCTTATTTTTTATACATTTCTGTGTTTTCCAAATTTTCTAAAATAAGTGTGTATTACTTTAATAATCAGAAAATAATGAGCTTTTAATAAAGGAGTGAGTTATTGTGTAAAAAGTTTGGGTAAAATTTGGTTGTTGGGGAGAGATTTTCTCTTAAAAGAGAAAATTCTTTCAGGTTGCATTAGTAGGATTCAAATTGGCAGGTTCTGTTCTAGCCAGCAGGTGTATTGTGGCTGCAATCTTCACTCCTTTGGCTTTAAAACGTGTGTAAAAGACTAGGCCAGGCATGGTGGCTCACACCTGTAATCCTAATTTTGGGAGGCTGAGGTGAGAGGATCACTTGAGGCTAGCAGTTTAAGACCAGCCTGACCTAACGGGTACAATGAACACTATCTGGGTGACAGGCATACTTTTAACCCTGACTCAAGCATTACAAAAGTGATCCATGTAACCAAAAACGTTTCTACCCCTGTAATACTTTGGAATTCAAATAATAATGAAAAAAAAGATAGACCAGCCTGAGCAAGAGTGAGACCTCGTCTCTCCAAAAAATAGAAAAATTAGCCAGGCATGGCGGTATGTGCCTGTAGTCCCAGCTACTCAAGAGGCTGAGGCAGGAAGGATCACTTGAGCCCAGGAGTTGAAGGTTGCAGTGAGTTATGATGATAACACTGCACTCTAGCTGGGTAACAGAGCAATAACCTGTCTCAAAAAAATTTTTTTTTGTAAAAAACTAAAATGCTGGCAAGAAAAAAAAGTCATGTTTACAAAAACTTTCATCCTAATGCTCACTAAAACGAACAATGAAAAACAATGTTAGGGAAGAAAATAACATCTGCATGACACTAAGAAAGGCCCCAGCTTCATGGTACAAACATTTGAAAAAAATAGTACAATTTCAATTAAACTGGCAGAGGATGTCTGGGGACCCTACTACACACAGCTCTCAGCTCTGGAGCACAGTGCGGGCTGGTGGTGATGGGAAGTGCAGTTCTGAAGAGCCCGGTCCTAGGTGGGTGCGTAAGGTTCAGAGTTTACTAGATTCTGTGAGGAGAGCAAGGCCCTTCCTTTTGATCCTGAATTATTTGATTGGATCCAGGATAGACATGTTAGCTAGAATAGACTCACACAGTATTTCATACTAATAAATGTTTAGGTTTTATTTCCTTCCACTTAAGTACTTTCTAACTTCCAGCAGAGGGAAAAAGGAAGAAAAGATGAAGATATATGACCTGCAGTTGTGTAGGGTCCCCATGTCAGCTGTGTCAGAATAGCCATCCTCAGGACCACTCAGGACCAGAGTGGTGTGTACAAGCAGAGAAACAGAAGGCACAGTTATGTGGGAGTAGCCCCAGGCTCAGTGGGCTTTTCAAGCCCTGTTTACCCATGTATGGAAATGTTTACTTTTCTGTTTTTACCACAAGTGCATAAAATTGGTTGCATCAAACTCTCTGATTCATGGCACACTATCATTGGCAAGAGACAGTTTTATATGGTTTTTAAAAGTTGCTAAAATGAACACCCAGTGCAGTCTTCTCTCATTATCCCCTGGATTCCAACCTGCCACCATCAGTCAACATGCCCTACATTTTTCTTGATGTGAAGAACAGTCTGGAGAATATTTCCTAAAACAACTCTTCAAAACAAAGTCAGAAAAGGGGACAGTGCTGACTTAACCATTTTGTAGTAAGACAACTTGGATTTTTAAAAATACAGATACTGTATCCCCATTAAGATGTGTTTCTCCACTAAAGATCACTAAAGAGGCTTGGAAGGAAGAGAAAACCCATAGCTAAGCAATTCCCCACTTTTTCCCTCCATAATTATTTTGGGAATATTCTGAGAGCGGGAGAAAATAAAGGATTTTAGGAGTTCCGTTGAAACCTATTTCCAGAGAAAGTGAGAATAGCCTTATTTAAGCTCAGGTTCCACTTGGTGTAGACAGGGTATGGATATGAGACTTTGTCTCCTGAGAACTCACAGTTGTTGTGGTTGGGGATGAGGAAGGTCCTGGTGGTAGAATATATTAGGGTGAAGGTTAAGTTGCTATAACAAGGAAGCCCAGTGATATGGTTGCTTCTGGACAAAGTTATTTTGCTGGTTATAGCCCTGAGCAGTGGGGTAGTCATACACTACAAGGTCACTTAGAGTCTCAGGTTCCTCCCATCTTGTTACTCGGCTATCCCCTGGAGCACTGTCATTGTTTGTGGGGTTGAAGCAAGATCAATGTCATGTAGGACTCCCAGCTGGCAAGCAGGGGAAAGGGCTTTGTCCAATGTCTTAAGACCCATAGCTAGAAATGCTACACATCAATTTTGCTCATATTTCATTGGCAAAACTTCAGTCACATGGACACATCTGACTACAAGAGACTCAGAAATGTAGCCTAGCTGGGCTACCATGTATACAGCAATAACTGATCGTGCAAGAACTAAAGAAGAAGGAGAGAGTGGATTTTGGTGGACAACTAGCAGTCTGCCCTGTAGAGGGTGAGGCCTCTCTTAGAGAAACTGAAAACTAATAATTCTTAAGACAACTTATGCCAATATTTAGTAGTGACTAACTATAGATAATGAAAAAACACATTAGGCATATGTAAATTTGTCCAAGCTGCACAAATGAACTAACCAGTCTCTACAAAACAGAGTTAATACAGGAAAAAAAAAAAAAGAAAAATTCTAATCAGTATTCTTATTCGAAAGATGGTATGAAAAAATGCAGTCATAGAACAAGAATTTTGGGTTAAAAAATACACATCAAAGAGCAGAATGGACTCTACTTGAAACTATATATTTTAATTAGAAGAAAAATTTGAGGAGGCTGGGTGCACTGGGTCATGCCTGTAATACCAGCAGTTTGGGAGACTGAGGTGGGAGGATCTCTTGAGCCCAAGAGTTTGAAACCAGCCTGGACAAGAGAAAGACCCCGTCTCTACAAAAAAGTTTTTAAAAAATTAGCCAAGCATGGTAGTGTGTGCCTCTAGTCCCAGCTACTCACTCAGGAGGCTGAGCCCAGGAGTTGGAGGCTGCAGTGAACAATGATGACTCCACTGCACTCTAGCCTAGGCAATAGAGTGAGACCCTGTCTTAAAAAACAAAAAACACCATCTATACTCAAATGTTTACTGTAGCACAAATTCACAATGGCAAAGATAGGGACTCAACCTAAGTGCTCATCAACTGATGAGTGGATAAAGCAAATATGGTGTACACACACTTGCACACATACACACCATGGAGTACTACTTAGCTATAAGAAGGAATGAAATAATGTCTTTTGAAGCACTTTGGATGGAAGTGGAGACCATTATAAGTGAAGTATCTCAGGAATGGAAAAACAAATACCACATCTTCTCACTTATAAGTGGAAGCTAAACAATGGGTATAAATGGTCATAAAGTGGTGTAATAGACATTGGAAACTAAGAAGGAAGGGAGTACAAGAGGAGTGAGGAGAGGAATAAAAAATTACCTATTGGGTACAATGTATACTATTCTGGTGAGAAGCACACTAAAAGCCCTGAGTCAGCATTATATAATTCATCTATATAACAGAAAACACTTGTACCCCCTAAATCTATTAAAATTTTTTAATTTCAGAATATTACGGGGGTACAAATGTTTAGGTTGCGTATATTGCCTTTGCCCCTCCCGAGTCAGAGCTACACGCGTGCCCATCCCCCAGATGATGCACACTGCACCCATTAGGTATGAATATACCCATCCTCTCTACCCCCCCACACACCTGCCTGACACCCAATGAATGGTACTACCATATGTGCAAATGAAATATTTAAAAACAATTTTTTAAAAAATTACATGCAGGCCGGGCGCGGTGGCTCAAGCCTGTAATCCTAGCTCTCTGGGAGGCCGAGGTGGGCGGATCATTTGAGCTCAGGAGTTCGAGACCAGCCTGAGCAAGAGCGAGACCCCATCTCTACTATAAATAGAAAGAAATTAATTGGCCAACTAATATATATAGAAAAAATTAGCCTGGCATGGTGGCACATGCCTGTAGTCCCAGCTACTTGGGAGGCTGAGGCAGCAGGATTGCTTGAGCCCAGGAGTTTGAGGTTGCTGTGAGCTAGGCTGACGCCACGACACTCACTCTAGCCTGGGCAATAAAGTGAGACTCTGTCTCAAAAAAAAAAAAAAAAAAAAATTACATGCAAAAGTATCTTTTGTTAAGCCAACGTCTTTTGTTTTGCGATTAATTATACTAAAATTGACCTATTTTCTAAGGTTTTAATGTATCATTTAAATTTTAGCATATCATTAAATATAACATTTAATATTAATATAAGTTAATGTAAACTTATGTTAATTTATCATTCAAAATATATGAATTTAATGTCATTAAAATATATATTTAATTTAATTAATTTATTTATTTGAGACAGAATCTCACTCTGTCGCCCCGAGTAGAGTGCAGTGGTGTCATCATAGCTCACTGCAACCTCAGGGCTCAAGCCATCCTCCTGCCTCAACCTCCCAAGTAGCTGGGACTACAGGTACATGCCACCATGCTCAGCTAATTTTTCCATTTTTTTGTTGAGATAGGGTCTTGCTGTTGCTCAGGCTGGTCTTGAACTCTTGACCTCAAGTGATCTTCCTGCCTTGGCCTCCCAGAATGCTAGGATTACAGGTGTGAGCCACCTACCCAGCCCCTATATTTTAAATATATCATTTAATAATCATTCCACTAATATGTATGTCATGTAAAGTATATGAATATAATGAATTGACATGCACCCAACACAATGACTAGATCATTGCCAATAGCTTGCCTCCCCTCTGTAGGTTGTCTGTTTACTGTGTTGATTACTTCTTTTGCTGTGGAGAAACTTTTTAGTTAATTAAGTCCCATTTATTTCTTTTTGTTGTTAGTTGTAGGCATTTGCTTTTGGGGTCTTAGTCATAAATTCTTTGCCTAGGCCTACGTCCAGAAGTTAACAAAAGATTTTAAAAAGGGAGAGACACCAGGCATTTCATGGAAAAGTAACCCAAGTAGCCAGTAAACATTGGAAAATATGCCCGGCCTCACTAGGAAGGAGAGCAAATGCACATTGAAATCAAAGTGAACTATCACTGTGCACCATCGGAGAGGCAACGTTTTCATGGTCTGCAAATACCAAGTGTTGCTGAGAATGTGGAACAACAGAAACTCCACTGAGGATCTTCCAGGGAGAGAACTAGGAGAGGATAAGAAGGCCATTTGGGGTAACATTTTGGGATTATTTAGTAAATGTGATTACACACACACCCTATGATGCAGTAAATTCATCCCTAGAGATGTACCCTAGAAAACCTCTTGCCCATGTGTGTACCAAGTACAAAATGTCATAGCAAAACCCTGCAAACAACTGGATGTCATTGACAGTGGCAGTTTCATGCAGTGAAATACCATAGAGCAGTACACATGGGTGAACTAAAGTTATATGCATCAATATGGATGAGTTTCACAAACAAGTTGAGTGGAAAAAGGAGTTTGCAACAGAAAGTCCATAGTATACTGTTTATGTAAAGTCTAAAAATTAGCACAGGGCAATCCAGTCCACTGTGGGGTGTTAGAGCTGGAGCAGGGTGAGGATGGGCCTGCCCAGGGGCTAGCCTGGTTCAGTTTGCAGGTGAGGAGCAGGTCCATTCAGCAGGGTGGCCTGGCCAGGTGTTGGAGCATGGGCAGGGTGAGATAGTGTGAGGAAGAATGTGGTGGGAGATGGTTACCAACAGGGGATTGATCAAATCTGTAGATATATTTTGAATAATGGGAACCAGGTTTCCAACTATTGGAGGAAGGATTTACAAATACGGGTAGGAAGAAAAATAGAATGAACTCTGGTGTTGGATTGGAATTGAATGCATCAGTGTGGACTTGTGGTCTTCAATACATATATATGAAAATACATATAATCAGAAGTTGGTGTATGTATGTACATTCACATATTCCCTAGCAATTACCCTCACATTAGTTTCCCAAGACTCCCACAGCAAATTACCACAAACTGGGTAGCTTAAAAGAACAGAAATTTATTCTCTCACAGTTCTGGAGACAAGAATCTGAAATCAAGGTGTTGGCGGGACTATGCTCTCTCTGAAAGTTCATGGGGAGGATCCTTCCTTGTGTCATCTTAACTTCTGCTACTGGTTGCTGGCAATCGTGATGTGCCTTGGCTTGTAGAAGGATGACTCCAATGTCTACCTCCATCGCCACATAGTTTTCCCTGTGTGTCTGTGTCACTGTGTCTTCATGTGGCGTTCTTATAAGGACACCATTCATTGGATTTAGGGCCCACCCTAATTCAGCATAACCTCATCTTAACTTGATTACATCTACAAAGACCCTGTTTCCAAATAAGTTCACATTCAGAGGTACTGAGAAGTTAGGACATCAACATATGTTTTGGGGGACACAATTCACCCCATAATAACCCCACTGACAATGAACATACCCAGCATCAAGATCTTGCCTTCTAAATACCATTCTCTACTGAAAAAGAACCAGAGCTCTATGGAGAAATGGTTGACTTCAGGTCTAGGGCAGGGAAAGTACAAGATAAACCTGGAAAATCTTGTTGAGGTAGAAAGTAAAGATGTGTTCAAAGAATAATGGGAACAAGGCAAAATAACACAGAAGCCAGCTTATGGGGCTCTACTGCCTCTACAACATGAGTATCGAAATAAATCAAAACAGTAAGGAATAAATCCATTGAATAAAATAGGAAGTCATGAATCCATATGCATATAAATAAGTTAATAAATTAAAAGTCTGATGAGGTATAAGATATTTATAAGTTTTAAAGTAACTTCTCCCATGCCCACATAAAATAACTTCACAGTGGAGAACTCTGACTGAACCACCTTAATCAAATGATCAAAGTGAATATCAGTAGTGGGTCAAATCTAAATCATGTGTCATCTGATAGGACACCAGGGTGGGAATATAGCAGCTCTTCAATATTCCTGCCAAAGGTCCATCACCTAAATTTAACAATGAAGACATGTCAGCACGCTCAAACTGTGGGACACTCTTCAAAATTATTGACCTGTAATTTTCAAAATTGTCAAAGTCATGGAAGTCAAGAAAAGACAGAGAAAATGTTCCAGACCAGAATTAACTAAAGAGACACGAAAACTAAATGCAGCACGCGATTGTGAACAGGACCATTTTGCTATGGAGAATGTTATTGGGACAACTGGTGAAACTTGAGTAAGGTGCTAGGATTGGATGGTAGCAATGGATCAATGTTAATGTTCTGATATTGATGTTTGTATCGTGATTACATAGGAGAATCTCCTTGTTTACAGGACACAACACATTAAAACATTTGGCTGTGACGAGGTTTGCTACTGGCAGCTTGCTCTCTGATGGTTCAGAAGAAAAAAGTTATTTTTACTTGCAACTTTTCTATAAAGTTTGAAATTATTTTTTAAAAAACCAATGCGTTCACACCAAACAAAATAAATTTTAAAAATATCATTTAAATTTCACGAAATACATAGGGAGAAATCTAATAAAAGATAAGCAAAACTTCTATGGAGGAAAGAACTAACTTAGGCAAGAATGAACCTACTGTTTCAGAATGCCCATGTTGTGTGGTAAAACTAAAAAGCAAAGAAACGATATACACCAAATTCAGGATAGTGGTAACCCCTGGAGTAGTGGAGAAGGTGGTAAGATGGGGAGCTTCAGAGTGTACATAATATTCTATTTCTTCATGTGATTGGTGTTATTGTGTTTTATAATTTATGCACACATATTACATATATTTCTTCTCATATATCAAATATTTCATAGTAAGGAAGAAAAATACATTCAGTATATTATTGCATCTATGTTAGAAAAATTAACTATGTATGTATATATAGTGATATATGTAAAACCGCATGTGTCCACACATATTTATAAAATGCATAGAGAAAGGATTAGAAAGATACCCACTAACAAAAACAAAATGTCTTAGACAAATGTGTGTTGTGCACGTGTTGGACTATATAGGAAGCTGCAGAAAGGCAAAACATAAAGGAAACAGAAGAGTGTGCCAGCTCTGTGCAAAGTTGCTGCCGTGGCACTACAGGAAACATGCTGAGAGCTGGGGCTGGGCAAAGCCAGGAGAGCTGTCGACAACAAAGTGAGAGAGGGCAGGCTTCAGAAGGGAGAGTGTGATGGGCAAGAAGTGCCTATAATGCTCTATAATTCACCTTCTCTGTAAGTCTCCAAGTTTTCTCACTAGTAGCATCTTTAAGTGTGTGGTTCTTTATATCTGGGTTCAAAAAAGCATTACATTTAAATTCATTACATTTCATTTAATATGAAATGACTTATTTTGGATTAAAAATGTAGTTTAGTATATTTCAAACAAGAAGCAGTACAAGTAATCAAAGTATGCACCTAAAACTATCGAACAACCTACGTGTGAACACTTAAAATTGTCAAAAAGAAGCCATTTTTCATTACCTGTTACAATATGGTGTAGAAATGGTTCACCTTTATGTTGTGGCAGCAAAGAAAGGCAAGCTTCGAGACAATTTCTCTTCTCTCATTTAATTTATGCAGTACCCATCTATCCAGCTTCTTTACCTTGCTGATTTGTTTCAAATGGTCTAACACACACTATTGTTGGAATAACAATGTCAAGCCTTGCTGCTAATTCACACGTAGGTTGAGATGGATTTCCTTCCACTACAGCTTGCTTTCTTTTTTTTTCTTTTTTTTTTTTTTTGAGACAGAGTCTAGCTTTGTTGCCCAGGCTAGAGTGAGTGCCGTGGCGTCAGCCTAGCTCACAGCAACCTCAAACTCCTGGGCTCAAGCGATCCTGCTGCCTCAGCCTCCTGAGTAGCTGGGACTACAGGCATGCGCCACCATGCCCGGCTAATTTTTTCTCTATATATCAGTTGGCCAATTACAGTTGGCCAATTAATTTCTATTTACGGTAGAGATGGGGGTCTCGCTCTTACTCAGGCTGGTTTCGAACTCCTGACCTTGAGCAATTCGCCTGCCTCGGCCTCCCAAAGAGCTAGGATTACAGGCGTGAGCCACTGCGCCGGGCCTCCACTATAGCTTTCAACTCATCATTAT
This sequence comes from Mirza zaza, assembly GCA_008750895.1. Lineage (NCBI taxonomy): Eukaryota > Metazoa > Chordata > Mammalia > Primates > Cheirogaleidae > Mirza > Mirza zaza. The sequence continues at coordinate 794 of VSMD01044705.1, read as the reverse complement.
CCACCTTGGTCTCAGGTCACCCACATGGCTCATTTCCAGGATTAAACTCACCAAAAACGGAACTTCTCAAACCATCAACGTGCTGTGCATTCATTAGCCACATCCCTCTCAAACACTTAGTTGATGTTTTGAGCTGTCTGTTCTGCATTGGTTCCACGATGGAACTCATATTAGAAAATAACATGAATGTTTGACTTATCCATGGTTTCACAAAAATTGCTCTAAAAAAATTTGAAAGATAATCACAAGCCAAAACATGCATTTGAAAGACTTAGGATGCATTTTCACAATAAAAGTAAACAAATGTCAAAGTGAAATGTCAGAGATATCAACTGTCAAACTTAGTACTTAAAGAAATTAGACATTTCAAACTTTATAACCTAATAAATGTTTGAAATATGCTGTAATTTTTATAATTCTCTTTGGCATTTATTTTTTCTTTATATATCAAGAGCCTCAAAAAAAAATGAGGCCGGGCGCGGTGGCTCAAGCCTGTAATCCTAGCTCTCTGGGAGGCCGAGGTGGGCGGATCGTTTGAGCTCAGGCGTTCGAGACCAGCCTGAGCAAGAGCGAGACCCCATCTCTACTATAAATAGAAAGAAATTAATTGGCCAACTAATATATATAGAAAAAAAAAAATGAGCCGGGCATGGTGGCACATGCCTGTAGTCTCAGCTACTCGGGAGGCTGAGGCAGTAGGATTGCTTGAGTCCAGGAGTTTGAGGTTGCTGTGAGCTAGGCTGACGCCACGGCACTCACTCTAGCCTGGGCAATAAAGTGAGACTCTGTCTCAA
>VSMD01044704.1:0-22262 GCA_008750895.1 Mirza zaza | reverse complement strand
TCAGTATTCTTGAACTAAACTATCTTTTTGTTTTTAAAAAACAAACTGAGTGATCATTACATTGAATTAATCAAACTTGTCAAAGGACTTGATCAAGATGTGTGGGCACATTTTCCCAGTGGAAAACCAACTATTTGAAAGATCAAAATGTAATTAGGATTTTCTGTGGTCTACATAATTAACTTCATTTTTTCCTAAATCAATGAGAAATTTGGATTAAAAATTACCTTAAATGTTTTATCCTGATTTCCAAGTTGGCTTTTTATAACTTAATAGTTTATCCTTACCATATGTTTTTAACATACACTTTTCTTCCAAAGAACGCTATTATTTTTAACCTCCAAAAATACCTTTGCTCTACACTCAACATTTTCTCTTATTTCTTCAGGAGAAAAAAAAAAGTAGACTTCATTGTTTGAGTTTAAAGAGATAAATTGTAATTATCCAAAATCTTCCCAAGATGCAAATAAAGCAAACTGTCAACTTCTATTTTAATGTGCTTGTGTGTGTGCATTTACCTTTTTCAGTTAATCCTCTATGTAACCAAAATTGAAACATTTTTATGATCATTTTAATGAGGGCAGAAGACAGAGGCTTTACCTTCAGCTTCCAATATCTAATATTTAATCAAATTTGAACACATTATTATAAATGTTCTTTCTGCAGGGTAAAAGAAAGCTTTTGCTTATGAGTACTTAATGCAAGCAAGATACTAGGCCAGAGAAATTAAGGGCAGAAGAGAGTAGAGTTGAAGGAATGGAAAACCTTTAAAAATATTCCTGCCTTATTAGATTGAAAGTAATATATGTGTCAATTATCTCTCTCAATAAACGTGCTACTTCTACTGAGATTTGGTAGGGGTTTTTTTGTTTTTTTGTTTTTTTGTTTTTTTTTTTGAGAACCAAAACAAATAACAATTCTATCAGTTTCCAGGTAGAAAAAAGATATGGACTGTTTTCTGGTAAGGGATATTTTGAAATCTGACCATGGTTCTCAAAAATAGAACCAGAAATCAGAAACACTCATGAAAATAAAAGGATTGATCATCTCTCAAGTCCAGTAAATGTTAGTGACAGAAGCAAAGTTTTTTATTTTTCTCTTAAGAATTTTTTCTTTGATAAAAGGGAGGTTTTCTTGGTAATGGCTTTAAAAGAATTTTTTTCTTCTAGGAAAAATTGAAAGTATAATGTATTCAATATGAACCTATTAAATGTAAGGCAGATTATAAACAGGCAAGGGAAACGGTCTTTTTGAAAGACAATGATTTCTTTAGGATACATTTGAAATATTCTTTGAAGTTATTTCTATTTTTGTTTTTGATAGTTTCACATTTCTTTCAATCTATAGGTTTTGCAGCTACTTTCAGATTTTTTTTTTTTTTCTATTCATGTCATGCACCAGATTAACATTAAACAAGAATTTTCTCTTAAACATTTCAATGGCGTTTAGGCCTGGTTGAAAACATTTTATTTTATTAAAGAAATCAGTTTAATTCAAAACTCCTAAATAGAATATTTATTCATTATCCCTAAAAAAAAAAAAAAAAAAAAAAGTTCTTTAGAAGTACATTTTCGGTGATTAAAGTAGTAGTACAATTTAGTAGAATCAGTTATTCACAAATTTTAAAATTTAACTCTTTTGTTACAATCTAACTTTGTGATTCTTTTTAAAATGAGAATCAGAATAAAAGGTATAGATGCTCCAACGAAATCTTGAATGTGGTGCTGAGTACTAGGCAGTTTGAAAGTTTTCTCCAAATTGCTCCCTTTCCATTCACTTTTAAAATTACTTTTGAAAAACAGAAGTAATTTAGGAAAAATCTTCCTAAAACTTCTAAATATACCACAAATAAAGCCAAGCCTTTTGATTATCATGCCCTATCACGTGCTACCTTTGCCTCCTTCCAACAATAACTGCAGTTACTTCAGTGTGTACACATAAGAGAGGTATCTATGCATTTATATGCATTCCTATGTACACCTAAAACTTTTGAAAGGTTTTTACATATTCAATACATTCCTACTAAAATTTTATTTTTTTAATCATGTTTTGGAGTGCTTGCTATTTAAACATATATTAATATTATGGCAAAATTGTCAACTTAATATAAATTTAATATCTTAGAACAGTTTAATATGTAATAGTGTAACATCTAGATCATAATATAAAAATTGTGTGGATGTATTAATATTTCTCTTGCATATTTATCAAAGAAATTAAAAACAAGAAATGGAGCAACTAGAATGTTCATATACTGCCTGGTAGAAATGCAAGTTGACATAACCTCTTTGGAAAACAGTTTAATTTCTTAAAAAGTTAAATATACATCATGCCATTCATTTCACTCTTAGGAATTTACTCAAGGAAAATGAAAATATGTTCACTCAAAGACTTGTACATGAAACTCTATAGCAGCATTATACTTATTAACCTATACTGGAAAGAACTTATAAGTAGGTAAGTGAATAAACTAAGTGCTATATTCCACACAGTGGAATAACTCAGTGATATCAAGGCATTTAGCAATGACTAAATGCCACACAGAGGTGAATTTTAAAATCATTGGAAAGAGCCAGCCAAACACTGAAGGGTGATGAGGTGGACAGAACTGACTTAAGAATATGAAGAGACTTTGGGGGTGATAGAAATGTTCACTGTTTTGTGGTGATGATTTCACTAGCATATGTATGTCAAAATTCATCAAATTGTAAAACATATACAGTTTAATGTAGTGAATTATACCTCAAGGTTGTAGAAGACAAGAGAATGCTATATATATATATATCCATAAATGTAAAAAATACTTGGACAAATTTCTTAAAATCCCAAAAAGATATAGAAAACTTAAATAGATTATTAATGAAATTGAAACATTAAAAAATCTACCCTTAGAAAAGTAATTTTCTTTTACTTTTCTAATCATTGTAATGGAAAATTACCACAAACTTAGTGACTTAACACAAATTTATTTTACAGTTCTATAGGTCAGATGTGAATAGGTCTCATGGGGCTAAAATCGAGGTGTCAGAAAGTCTACACTTTTTCTGGAAGCCTTAGGAAAAAATTTATTCCTTGCTCATCCTTTTTGCAGAATTCAGTTTTTCATGGTTGTAGGATGGAGGTCATCATTTGCTTGACAGTTGTAAGCATAGAATCATCATTAGCTTCCAGATACTGTTCACATTTTTTGGTTCTCAACTTCCTTCTTCTACCTTAGAAGTCATAAAAGGTGTGTCAAGTCATACTCAAGTCATCTTCTACTTAGTTGTTTCCAACTTCTAGCAATTATGAATAAAGGTACCATAAATGTAAATGTGCAGGTAATTAGAATAAATACCCAAGAGCATGATTGCTGCATTATACGGTAAGAGTATGTTTGGTTTTGTAAGAAATTGCCAAATTGGTTTACAATATGAACGTACCATTTTGCATCTCACCAGCAATAATGAGACATCTTATAATGTTGAAAAAAAGGGATTATTTAATTTTCGAAAAATGTATTTAGCTTACAAATCCCAAACAAATAGTATTTTTATTTATTTCAAAATATTAATGGGTACGAATGTTTTTGATACATGGCTTGAGTCAGGGTTATAAATGCGCCCATCATTCAAATAGTGTTCACTATACTCGTTAGATGGGTTTTTGTCCCTTCCTTCCTCTCCCCTCCTTCCTGAAATGTGCCCATCACTCAAATAGTGTTCATTATACCTGTTAGGTGGGTTTTTGCACTTCCCTTTCTCTCCCCTCCCTCCTGCTTGATTTCCAGTAACTTTTACTTTCCTCTGTGTACTCGTGTGCCCATTGGCTAATTCTAGTTTATTAGAGTACATGTGGTGTTTGTTTTTTCATTTTTGAGATACTTTACTTAGAATAATGGTCTCCAGTTCCTTCCAAATTGCTGCAAAAGGCATTAATTAATCCTTTTATATGGTTGAGTAGTATTCTATAATATACATTTTGTTAATCCACTCATGAATTGATAGGCACTTGCATTGATTCCACTTCTTTGTAGTTGTGAATTGTGCTGCAATAAACATTTGAGTGCAGGTGTCTTTTTTATAAGATAACTTCTTTTCCTTTGGGTAAATACCTGGTAGTGGAATTGCTAGATCCAATCGTAGGTCTACTTTAGCTCTTTGAGAAATCTCCATACTGTTCTCCATAGGGGTTATACTAATTTGCAGTCCCACGAACAATGTATAAGCTCACAGATTTAGAGAAAATAATCCTATGCTTCATCTGGAACTGGAAAAGAGCCCAAATAGCCAAAACAATGCTAAGCAAAAAGAACAAAGTTTGAGGTACCACATTACCAGACTTCAAACTATACTACAAAGTGGTAGTAACCAAAACAACGTGGTATTGGCAACAAAAGAGAGACATATACCAATGGAACAGAACAGAGAACCCAGATATAAAACCATCTATCTTCAGCCAACTGATCTTTGACAAAGCACATAACTACACACACTGAGGAAAAGAAGCCATATTCAATGAATAATGCTAGGAAAATTGGATAGCCACATGCAGAAGAATGAAACAGGACCCCTATCTCTTGCCAGTCACACAAAATCAAGATGGATAAAAGACCAAAATGCAAGGCATGAAACCGTAAGAATTCTAAAAGAAAATGTAGGAAAGACTCTTCTAGACATTGGTCTAGGGAAAGGACTTATGACTAAGATCTCAATGGCAATTATAGCAGCAACAAAAATGGACTTGATTAAATTAAAAGGCTTCTGCACAGCTTAAGGAAATAACAGAGCAAATAGACAGCTTACTAAATGGGATAAAATATCCACAATCTACATATCTCAAGGAACTCAAAAAAAAATTAACACCAAAGTGAGTAAAAGACATGAACAGAAGTTTTTTAAAAGAAGATAGACAAACGGCCAAGAAACATATAAAAAAAATGCCCACCATCACTAATCATCAGAGAAATGCACATTAAAAGAACCATGAAATATCACCTCCTGTTAGAATAGCTTTTATTAAAAAGTTCAAAAGCAATAGATGCTGGCACAGATGCAGAGAGAAAGGAATGCCTAACAAATAGTTTTCATAGGTAATGAAATCTATCCAAGATGTTTTCTATAGATACCAGTCACATGAAAAAGATGTGATATTACTGGTGGCTGGCTAAGGGGTAATTTACAAAGGAAGAAAAATTTTTCAAGATAAAAATATATGAACTTTTAATAAAAATTCTCATAATGAATGATAATTAATTTAACTTTGATTATAAATACTTTGTTCCTTCCAAGGTGAAGTCAATACTCTACAACATTTTTGTTATATCTATAGAAATATCTTTAGTTTATATCTCTTTTTATTTCGCACTTAAAGTGGACTTTTTTTGTGATTGGTAAATGCAATTTTAGCATGTACATAGCTTCATTTAAGAGTAAAAAATATTTGTGATCTCCTGCTATTCAGATACTCTGACTGCTCATACAGGTTCTTCTCAAGTCAAAAGAAGAAAAAAAAGCTGTATCACATGGTACATTTCAACCAACTTTAGGAATAAGTGGGAAATAAATTACTTGTAGTAAATATAGTATATAAATGTAGTGAATTCTTTGATGCTATTTATTTTTCTAAATAATTTAATTCTTGACTAGTAGATTTGTTCTGTTCCTTTTGTAAAGATTCCACAACTTTCCTCTTTTCTTGCAAATTATCAATTCCTTGTGAATACTCCATGTTTTTTGGTGACTGAGTAAATTGTCTCTCTGAAGTCAATTAAGTTATTTGAAACTAGGAAATTCATCAGGATTTTGGGTCTAGAATCAGACATCCAGGATTCAAATATTAGTTCTACAGCAAACTTTAAGAAAATCACTTCCAAAATCTTGCAAAGTTCCATTTTCCTCAGATGTAAAATGTGAACACTTCTCTCACAGTTTCTTGTGGCTGTAGATTACCCTGGAGTATCTATCTTGCTTGTTGGCACACTAAGGGTATATAAATGCTGACCGTTCTTGCTATAACTATGGCACAGTGTCTGTCACATAGTACATAGTTGATAAATGAATAAAGGAACATATGGAAAGAAGCAGGAACAGTCATTATTACAAAAAAAAAATCTTTGTTATATTTGAATGAAAACACTCTAGTAAAGATTTTCTTTGATCTTCTTTTTACAAAGTAAATGAATAGACAGAGCTGGTAGTTTTCATTTGATGGAAAATACCCTTGCTGTGACTTCATCAATTTTCCTCAAAATTTTCACTACGTATATTTTTTTTTTTTTTTTTTAGTGAGTTCCCCTGTGCATATTTGCTGGTATTTCCTTCACACATTGGAACATTTTAGTCAACTCAGACAAACTCTATCCACATAAAATATCAATGTAAACTGTATTAAAAGTGCAATTTAGTTCCTGAATTGGGCATGTAAAATACACCCTCATATCCCACATAAAAGTTTTGAAGATGTTGACCATCTTCTTTGATGGCAAGAAACCCTCTGTCACTCACCCATACCACATCTTGAACCTCATTTACGGTGTGGAAAATAAGCTCCAATTGTGCCATATCCCAAATTTCCTATCCTTTGAGGGCCCTGGCAAAAGAGATTTTATCCTTTGCTGCTCATGTGATAATACTTCCATGATTTCATTGAAGTTACCTCATAAAATATAATGATAAACAGAAGGGTTACCCTTTTTTCTAGTGGGAATGCTTTATAAAAAGAAGTATAATTTCCCTTGTGGTTTGGAGTACCATATGGCTTTTTCCCACTGCCTTTCGACTTTTTTTTTTCTTCAGACAATAAAGATTAGATTTATCCTTTAAGGTTTAAGAGACCCCAAAACTTATCACAGCTTTCAGCATCAGGCCACAACACATAACTAACATAATGTACCCACTCTGAGGAAAGCTGAGATAAAATGGCAGTGTTAACAGGTTCTAAGAGCTGTCATGCGCATTAAATCAGGGCGTGGGTTGTTTAACATCAGGGTTTGTCTTTTTTTTCCCCCTTAAATAGATTTACCAACTGTAATAGATTGAGCTATTTATATATTTGTAAAAGCACAGTTTGACTATTTTCAAAAGCCACAAAATGCTTGATCAAAGCTACCCCAGTTTGGCTATCAACATAAATGGAACATACTGGCTTTTCTGGTGCATCTTACTCAAACTCAAAAGACATATTTCTCCTATTGCTTTTAAAACAAGGTTTGGCAGGAGCATTCCACACTCTTTAGGGCCAGAATATCTAAATAAACTTTTTAAAATATCTTTGATTTGTGACTAACACACTTTAACCTTAACCACATGTATCTATTTATGAAGTTTATTAAAATTCTTACTATTAGAAACCTGAGTTAGCTAAGTCAGGAGGCCCTCAAACATTTACTCTTAATGTAGCATGATGATGTGATGAGGGGAGGCTAGGTTATAATATCTTATTTCATATGTTGAATTTCTGCTACACTCTGCCCTACCTCTCACTGTATCATTAGACTCATTTCTCTGCTTTCAGGAAGTTTTGTATACCTCTTGACGGCTGATGCCAGACTGTGGTTTGTTCTTGGATGCTGGTGCTCATGTTGTATTATCTAGTTATCACCTTTGCTCTGCTTTGGCTCTTAATGATACTCATTAAATCTTAAAAAATGCTTGAGAGAGACATCTTTGTGCAATTGTCAAATCCTTTGAACTTTCATTGACTGTACTTAAACTGTGCCTCACACCTTCTCTTGGTAGGTTAGTATACTCTAAGTCAAAGCCAGTACAAAAGAATGCCTTAGCACAAGAATTTTTATCTTTTTGTGTTTTATATTTTGTCGCTATTTCTATGAGCTCTTGAAACTAATTAGCCAGCAACAACATGGAAGCAAACATTATGGATTACAAATTTACTCAAGAAATTCAGTCTTAGAATTTCAGTCTTAGAAGACTGTATTACATAGTTACCAAATATCTTTGTGTAATTTTATCTGATAGAGTGACTATTTGACTTCTGTCTGAAATGTTCTTATTTTGCTCTTCTTAAACATACTTCATATTTCATTCTGACATTTAATCACAATTTTTAAACAAAACCATTTGAAAGTAAATATGCAAAATAGCTATATAAGGAAAATATATATTCTGTGTATGTGTGCGTATATGTTTGTATCTATTCTAGATATCGCCATTTGGAACATAGAAACATTTCTTTGTCCAACTTCCATTCTAATATGACTTTTATTACTCCCATGTTTGGTAAGTCAATGAAAGGCCTAAATTTTCTCTATGTATAAATATTTCATATTAGAGAAGTTTCCTATCAAAGAAGAATATATGAGCATAGCACTGGTTTGGGAATACAGTCCATGGTAGGAAACCAAGAAATGGTTAAAATTAAACCATTGTACACATACAAGTATATTGTACATGAACTCTGCAAACTTTACTTTGAGGTTTATATAAAATGTACAGAGACAAACAGGATATGGAACAAAGAATACTAGAAAAAAGTTCTATAAGAATTAAATACTCTAATGATTTCTCAGACAATAAATGGAAAATTTGACCTTTTTGTTTTAAAATTTTAACTTTCAAGGAAATGTTTATTCTAATCCATCCATTTTCAACATTAAATGTATGTAAAATATTGAACCACCAAGTGAACAGTAGGACTCAGAAACATCCTTTTAATATAAATATTTTGTTAAAAATTAAATGTTATATACTGTTTTATCTAATTTTAGAATAGCCTAAATTTATAGAAAATAGTTCATTTTTCTCTCAATTTTCATATATGTAAGATGATATATGACCTTAAAGTAATTTTGATTTTTAATTTTTTATAATTCTATGCTGAGTTCTGTTTTTACCCCAAGACAAGATTTCCTAGGTCAGTGTATCCAAGACTTGTTTCTTGAAACACCAAGGATAGGAAAGAATAAATGTTTCAAAAAAACAAATCTCAAGAGACCAAAGGAATAGAAGGACAAGGCAAGAAAATTATTTTCTCTCTTTTTTAAAATTTTCATTGGGCCAGATGCCCAGTTTCCTTTTAACAGCCTGATTCTTTAAAATCTTAAGGGCTCCTATGGCACCATAGCCTAGAGTCTGGCACTTGGCTTCTAGTACCAGTTCTGGCTGTGTAATTCCCAACATGTCTTTAAACTGCTAAGGCATCCTATTTCCTCATTTTCAGTAAGAAAAGGTCAGATGAGATCAACTATACAGTTCATTTGACCTTGGACTTCCAGGCTGAACTGGGAGAAAATAAAATTCTGTTGTTCAAGGCAACAAGTCTGTGGTATTTTGTTATAGTAGTCTTAACTAATACAGAACTCATAGTTTGTATCATTTGTTATTTACTCATACTGTTTCTTAAAACTATTTACGTTTTTCCATATGCATAGCTTGTCTTCACAACAAATTCATACTATCTTCAAAGGCAGGAACTCACCCTGTACTTTGTTACCTCATTAGCAATGTACAGCAGTAGAAGACACATAGCTAAAACTTAAACATCATTAAATTGATCAGTTGGAGTAACATTTATCTGACAGGTAAAGAGTTTGACTAATTCACACAAGAGAGAAGTGAAATTCTTATACACTTTTCATGGCATGTATGTATGTACGTACATGTATATTCCTTATTCATATACTTGGACACGAGAAAGGAAAATCAAGTCAATATCAGACATTCATACTCTAATATGTATGTGTCAAAGACATTCATCTACATCCATTACCTTATTACACAATGAAGATGAAGGAAACAAAAGAAGAAAGAAATCTCATCCTAGAAATTTTCATTGGTTTTGCTCCTTAGTTCCAAGAAGATTTCAGAGTTTGTTAGGGTCTACAGAACAAAAGAATATCAGCCTTTTAACCACTGGAGAGCTATTTATTTTTAGTGAAAATATGATTCTCAAGAAAGCTCCGAGAAAACGGTATATCAGTCTGGTAATAACATGTTACTGAAAAACAGTAAGTTTTGCACTAACAAAATGGAAAGCATGTTATTTGAGTTCTTCAGGACTGAATCAAATCACATTTTTAAAAATGTTGAATAACTTGCTGACTTCAAGATAAAGTAACATTAACCGGTGTTGGCTACCTGAAACACCTTAAGTTCATTTGTATGGCAGCAATGTTAATGATTGGAACTGACTTTATTTGAGCAAATATTAAATGAGTTAGCAGTAATAGTGCTGCTGATTTAATCCCAAGCTTAAGTTACACAACTATGGCCAGCTAAAAAGGCACTACACACACACTGTAGAGTACAGTAGGTACATGAAAGAGTGGTCAAATTTAGGTATCAAGAAATATTCCCTCCATGTGTTCATATTGCGTCTTGTAAAATTAGTATGCTGTTAAACATTAAAGGATGGTTCAATACAGTAAATGTCTGAGAGTCCTTATATACCAACCAAAGTACTGTGGCACCAAGAAGGGCAGCATAGAAACAGTAGGGGAATTAAGGACCAGTGCCGCAACTATATAGGAGCTTGGAGCAAGAGTTCAGAGACAGTGTCTCTTAAAACCCTGGCTTTGGCATTTACTAGGATGGCAAACTTAGTCAACATCATTGTGCTTCTGTTTCCTTGTTTGTAAAATGCTTTTTTAAAGAATTCAATGATCTTATAGTTTTATATAATTAAACAAGAATAGTCGGTTAATCAGAGCCTGTTCTTAAAGAGAATAACCATCCTGGGACACAGAGGAGGAAGGTACAGTAAGACATCAAACATTTCACTCTTTTGCTGAGGCAATTCTATTCAAATATTGGTTAGTATAGAGTACTTGCTTTTCTTTCTACTAAAAATAAACCACATTAAATTTAAACATAATGCAAAATTCTCAAGATAGTTGCCTGTTCTCCTTAGCTGTAAGTATTTCTTTGTTGGAAAAGATAAAGAATCAAAGCACTCAGCACGTTCTGGAGAGACACTAATTGTCGGTACAAAGGAACTGCCAGTCAAATAAGATCAGGTCTGTATAACAGATATTTAGTTAATTGATATGACTACATTTCCTAAAAAGCATATTTAGATAGGATTTTTTCGTAGCATTATTTGGGCCTTTGCTTATTATCTGGAGTCTTAGATTAATGAATTCATCAGATATTTTAAACTGAAATTAACTAAATTTAATACAAGCAAATGCAGGAAATTGTTCCTGTTTGGAAATTTTAGTTGTGCTCCAAAACTAAAATCAATAATCATGAAGTAACTCCACAGAGTGGCAAGAAACTGTCAGAATGCCTCATCTAGGATTACTAAAGAGCAGCCATCCTAGGCCTTCACACACCACCCTATCAATTACCTACCTTCAACCTCTATAAAGCAAAGAAAGACTAAGCAAGATAGGCTCCAAGTAATAACAACCAAAAAGCATTGTGTTAAATGTGTTACATGCACTGGCAGCAACAAGACTGTAAGGCCACAGTGCAGCTACTGCCAAGAGCTGATAGCAATACATTGTGAGAACTCTTGAGGGAGTTTGTCAGTTGCCGGAGCATGCAGACTGATAGGCTGGTGGCAGGCCATGGTGGAACAAGGACAGGCACAGCGATAATTTTAGATAAATGAAGAAAGGCAGAGAAATAATGAACTTTAGAGATAAAGACAGGCTCAAAATTAGAAGATAGTGATGTCCATGCTGTCTGAGGCTCCATCAAGAGGAGTAGCTGTGACAGACAAAATAGGAAAGAAAATATAATTCTTCCTACATGGGAAGTCCTTAAATGATTCAATTTCTCTCTAGGTACCATAGATTACACTGCTTAAAATTTAATCTGACCCAGAAGTTACTCAGGAACATTCTCACACCCAACTGTAACAGTCTAGGTTGTTTGAAGTATAATAAAAACTCATGCTGAGAAGAATTCAATAAACTGAACAATTTTTAAAAAATCTCTTTGGAAGGCTCAGGAAATTACCAACATAAGGAGGATATGTTGGCCTGAGAAGAGAAGTCAGAAAATGTTAACTGAAAATTTGTGGCCACTTTTTCTCCGTAAATAAATGCTAATTCCAAAAGTGAAATTGATGGCAGAAAAGATAATTTAGTGGTCTCATAGGAATGGGGAGGAAAGTCAGGAGTCTGAGTAGGGTGGGCTTCCAGTCAAAATGTTAGGCTCCTGGTGGGAGCCCCAGAGGACTCCAACCCACGAACAAGAGTGAAGCAGAAATAAACTAGTAGTCACAAGGAATAGAGGCAGCATCTAACCATCTCAGTCTAATTGGACTGAGGATAATTTAGCTCTAGATGAGTTTCAAACTATAAGAAAAAGTCAATTTTCTCTAAAAGAAAATAACATTGATTGATCTTGATAGGGAGTTACACATTTTATTAGTCTATCCTCTTTTTGATATTTTGGTTCTATTTCATAAATTGCTGCCTTTATCTTTATTTCTTTTACCTTTTTTAACTTCTTGGAATAGATACTTAGATCACTGATTTTTATTCTTTTTCATTTTCTCATATAAGGCTGAAATTTTCTCTTGAAGCACAGTTTAAGTATAAATTTTGAGTGACAGTTTGAATTAACTGTTTATCAAATCAACTTCCTCATATAAATCTAGGACAGTAGGATCTTATTTGATATTTGATCTGGCTGAGTGTGGAGAAAAATATATAAATTCCCTTCAAAATTTCTCTATACCTCTTGATTTCTCTTTTTATATGTCATAGTTTTTGTTTTATATATTTTGCTGTGGAATTATTGGGCCAAAACTTTCTTAGCAGCTATGTTGTCCTTGTACGTTTGCTTGCACTCATAATAAAGTGAAACTCTTTGTATCAGTGAATGTTCTGTGCCTTCAATAACTATTTTAACATGAGTATCATAACTGCTTTCTAATATTAATATTAAAGCATTTGCTTGGTATATTGGTCAAGGCTCCTGCATTATATTTTTCTATAAGTCCTTTCCACATGGAGCCCAGAGACAAAGCCTCATGATAGAGACTGATAATGAAGGGGAAGAGCACTCCTGGGCCTGCCTCACATCACATGCACCACCCCAGGTCTGAGGATTGAAGACTGAGGGGAAAGGGGGAGAGGGGAAAGCTCTCTGGGGAGTTAATAGGTACAACAGTACTCAACACAGGGTATGAATTTCACCATGTTTTCCTTCAATTTTTTAATGCCTTTGGTTTTAGGTGTGTTTCTTAAGGATAGCATATATTAATACTTGGTCTTATTTATGTAATCTAATTGGAAATTTTTTTCTCTTTTAAGAGATGTCTTTATGTCATTCAATCTTTCACTTTATGCAGGCATATCTACCCTTAATGCTATCTTTTCATTATATAAACCTTTAAGTGTGATATTTTTGAACTTTAGCTTTTTTGCTAGTTTTCTTTTGCTTTTCCAATTTTTTTTATTTTCTACTTTTTCTTTTCCTTCTTCCTTTCTCCATGGAGAGGTAAACCGTATAGACTTTTTTTTTTTTTTTAGCTGTATGGTGGATATATTTCTATCTTTAATATGCTTGAATCTATGTCTCAATTCATCAATTTCAGAAATAAACCAGTCTTTTTGCTGCCTCCTATAAAAGAAATTATCAGGTTAATTCTACTTTTTTTCATCCCCACATTTGTTTATATTTTAATTGATCTTTTTATTCCACTAAAACATAAATGCTGTAAGAACAGAAATAATTCAAAACTTATGTTAAATACCTATGTTGTACAATTGCCAAAAGAAAAAAAAATGTCAGAAAGCATATATAATACACTGATACCAATTGTTTCCTCTGGGAAGAGAAAGATGCCTGCCAGGTAGGCTAGAGCAAAAAAAAATGGAATTTTAGTCTGTTCGTAAATTTAACTTTTTATTACAACTAGTTAAAATTAATTTTAAAAAATTATATTACAACTTTAGTTTTAACTGCAGAGAATTTATAACATTATTTTGTATCTTCTCTGTGGATGGAAGATCCCCTGACATTTTTTTCTAAAACTGTTTTAAAAAATCAATTTTTAGGTTCATGAAACATTAAAAGAATTTTAGGTTCAGCAAAATTAAAAGCAAGATACAGAAATTTTCCACATCCCCCCTCCTTCCACACATACACAACATCCACAATTATCTGCATCCTCTATCAGCGGTATATTGTTAAAATTGATAAACCTACATTGACAAATCATCACCCAAACTCCATAGCTGTTTACGTGAGGGTTTACTCTTGGTTTTGTATAGTCTAAGGGCTTGGCCAAATAAATAATGACATGTATCCATCATTACAGTATCATGAAGAGTATTTTTACTGTCCTAAAAATCCTCTGTACTCTGTTTAGTCATCCCTCCTCTCACCCCAATTTCTGGCAATCACAATATGCATTTAAGGTTTCTCTGTGTCTTTTCATGACTTGATAGCTCATTTCTTTTTAACACTGAATAATATTTCATTGTCCAGATGTACCAGAGATTATCTATTGCCCTACTAAAAGACGTGTTGGTTATTTTTATGTTTTGGCAATTATAAATGTGCCATATACATTCCTATGCAGGTTTTTGTGCAGACATAAGTTTTCAACTTTTTAGGTAAATACCAAAGGGCATAATTGCTAGATTGTATTGTAAGATTATCTTGAGTTTTCAAAGAAACTATCAAAATGCTCTTCTAAACTAGCTGTACTATTTTTCATTCCCATCAGGAATAAATGAGAGTTCCTTTTGCTCCACATACTCACCTATATTGGGTGTTCTCAGTGTTTTGGGTTTGGGCCATTCCAATAGGTATAGTGGTATGTCATTGTTTTAATTTGCATTTTCCTGATATATGATACGGTGCATCTTTTCATGGGTTTATTTATCATCTGTATATCTTCTTTTGGTGAGATATCTGTTAAAGTCTTTGGCCCATTTTTTAATCAGGTTGTTTGTTGTCTTACTGTTAATTTTTAAGGGTTCTTTGTGTATTTTGAATTATAGTCCCTTATCAGATATGCTTTTTGCAAATATTTTCTCCCAGTCTTTGGATTGTCTTTTCATCCTCTTGATGGTGTATTTTGCAAAGCAGATGTTTTTTAATTTTAATGAACTTTCTTTCATGGATTTTGCCTTTGGTGTTGAATCTAAAAAGTCCTATTGATGCCTAAGGTTAAGGTTACTTAAATTTTCTCCTATGATATCTCCTAGGAATTTTATAGTTTTGTATTTACATTTAAGTCTATAATCCATTTTGAGTTAATTCTTGTGAAGAGTGTAAGATCTGTGTAGATAACATATAGTTGGGTCTTATTTCTTAATCCACTCTGACAATGTCTGTTTTTTTTTTGGGGGGGGGGCAGGGAGGGCTTATTTTTTTTCTTCATTGTTTTAAAATTTCAGCATATTATGGGTGTATAGATGTTTAGGTTACATATATTGCCTTTGCCCCACTCGAGGCAGAGCTTCAAGTGTGTCCATCTCCTGGTTGGTGCGCACCACACCCATTAGGTGTGAATATACCCATCCCCTCTTCCCCACTCCCACTTGTCTGACACCCAGTGAATGTTACTACTATATGTGTACATAAGTGTCGATCAATTAATACCCAATTTGATGGTGCATATGTGCGGTGCTTGTTTTTCCATTCTTGTGACACTTCACTTAGTAGGAGAATGGGCTCCGGCTCCATTCAGGATAAATACAAGAGGAACTAGATCACCTAATCAGCACATTTAGACCATTGATATCCAAAGTGATTATTGTCTACCATATTTTTTTTTCTGTTTTCTGTTTGCTGTCCTTGTTCTTGATTCCTATTTTTGCCTTCCATTCTTTTTCTGCTTTTGGTGGTTTTAATTGAGCATTTTATATGTTTATATTTTCTCTCCTTCCTAGCACATCAGTTATACTTCTTTCTTAATTTTTTAGTGATTGCTGTAGAGTTTGAAACATGTTTATATTTTTCACTTATTCCTTTTTTGATGCTTTTCTTTGTGTAGATCCAAGTTTCAGACCTACATAATTTTCCTTTTCTCTAAAAAAAAAAGAAAAAAAAAACTTTTAACATTTCTTGCAAGGCAGGTCTACTGGCCATAATTCTCTCAATTTCGTGTGTCTGAGAAAGTCTTTTATTACTCCTTCACTTTTGAAGGAAATGTCACAAAGTACAGAATTCTATGTTGGTGGGTTTCTTTCTCTTAACACTACATTTCTTGCTTACATTGTTTCTGAGAAGTGAAATGTAATTCTTCTATTTCTCTATAGCTAAAGATATGTTTTCCTCTGGCTTCTTTCAGGATTTTGTTCTTTACCTTTTATTTTTCTGTAGCATGAAAATTATGTGCCTTGTAGGTTTTATTTTCTTCTTTGGCATTTATCTTCTGGATGTTCTCTGATCATCTTGGATCTGTGGTTTGGTGGTCTTGGGAGAAATTCTCAGTCGTTGTTTCAAATATTTCTTCTGCTTTTTTTTCCCTTCTGGTATTCACATTATGTTTGTTACATATTTTATAGTTGTCCCATGTCCCACAGTCCTTGGATATTCTGTTTTGTTTTTTTCTGTCTTCATTTTATTTGCCTTCTTAAATTAAACTAAAATTGGCCTGAGGATGTCCCTGTATTTTGAGTTCTTACATAATACACTGCAACCTAACTTAGTATAAAAGCTAACTGAAAGCCTAATTAGGAGTATATTTTTGTAACAAATAGCCAAGTCTCAGCCAATCACAGCAGCTGAGCTTAAGTAAATCACAGGTGGCCAATTGATCAGATCACATCCAAATAAGGCAAATGCCAAGCTGTAACCAATCAAGCTGTTTCTGTATCTTTCTCTCTTTTTTTTTATTTTGGTCCCAAAATGCTGCCTTCTCACATCACAAAGCAGAGCTCTCTGGAGCTCTTGTTCTGGGAGCTGCCCAATTTCTGAATCATTCTTTGCTCAATTAAACTCTGCAAAATTTAATTTGTGTAAAGATTTTAACAGTTTGTCAGTTTTCAAAGTTTCTATTGATGTATCCTCAAGCTTATAGATTATTTCTTCAACTACACCCAGTCTACTAATAAGCCTATCAAAGGCATTCTTCATTTCTGTCACATTATTTTTTTATCTCTAGGTTTTCTTTTTGGTTTTTAGGATTTCCATCTCTGAGTAATTGCTCATTTGCATATTACTTTGTTCATTAGAGCTCTTAGAATATTATTCATAGTTGTTTTAAATTCTCTGATAATTCCAACATCCTAGCTATGTCTGTTCCTGGTGCTTGCTCGGTCTCTTCAAATTATGATTTTTGTTTTTGATATGCCTTGAATTTTTTCTTATCGCCAGACATAATGTACCAGGTAAAAGAAACACCTATAAATAGGCCTTTAGTAATGTGGTTATGAGGTGTTGGGAGGGGAAGGCTTCTATGGTCCTATGATTAGGTCTCAGTCTCTCAGTGAGTCTATGACTCTGCATTGTGAACATCACAAGTGTTTTTCAATTTTTTGCTCTCTTGTTAGCAGGGACAGAATGATTAGCGTGGGCTAGAGTTGGGTCTTTTCCCTTCCCCCAGGTCAGTTAGGCTCTGGTAATACACCAGCAGATTAGACTATGGTTAACTAGTTTCTCCTGAGGGCATGCCTCCTGAAGGAGAACAGAGGGCTCTGGCATATATCAAAATGGTTCCTTTTCCCATCCCCCTGCTAGAAACCAGAGGAAATTTTCCTCTCATTTTAACTTGGGAACTTGGTTGAGCTCCTGGTAGTAAATCTCATAATATTGTGGGGTTCCCCTATGACTGGGTCACCCTGGAGTTTTTAGCTCTCAGATTTGTCTACACTGAACCTCCAGCAATTTGTCAGTTACACTTGAGATTTTCTTACCCTGGAGCTGGTTCCTATGGAAGTGAAAACAAGTTTTCACTTGTTCTCACTAGTCTACTCTAGGAAGCCATGACTCCCTGTATTCACTTGTCTGCCTCTCCAGTCTTGAGGGCAGCACTTTGCCCTGGATCTTCCCCTCTGTTATAGATCTGGTAAGAGTTGATTCTTCAGTCTGTTTAGCTCTTTACTTGTTTTTAGGACAAAGTGGAAACTTCTAAGCTCTTTACGTGCAGAACTGAGAACCAGAGGCCCTCCTACTATTTTTGTATTTGTAAATCTTTTTTTTTCTGTTGGATGTTCATAGTTTTAATTTAGTTTTGTTTTAATGTTCAGTAATGTCATCAGTATCTGTTGTGGTGTTTGTGGTTGACTATTCTTTTTCATATTTTAAATTTGATATACTGTGAGCCTTATCAATCCACTGGTGTGTAATTTGTATTGCCAAAAAATTCATTCCCTTATATATCTTTATATCCCTTTCTGTGTCATATTTTAATTTTTAATACATACTTCTTTGCATTAAAATTTTACTTCATTGCCTGCCTTTCATATGTAATTTTTATCATTTTTCTCTTCTGACTTTTTAGTTTTTGTATTTTTCCACTGAATTATGGCAGGTATTTTTTATTATATCAAAGAACAAAATTTCAACTGCTGGAGTTTTAAAGATCTAATTGGCTTTTATTAGCAACTAATTGACTGGGAAGCATCCAGTCTATAAAATAGAAAATAATTCTGATGGGGTGAGCAGAGGCTTAGACTTTATAGGCAGAAAAGGCTGAAGAAACAAACCAGGAACAGAAATTAAGTTGATCGTTTCAAAATTACTTTCTTTATAGGGAATTGATTTGGCTTAATAGGATTAGGTTATTATTTGACTTCTGATTTTTGGGAGGTTCAGATCTTATAAGTAAATAGATTAAGTTTTGGTTTGGTGATGTGGAACCTTTGTGTGAGTGACTATTTTGGGTTGATCTCTTAAGGCGTAGTATAGGAGCTCAGTCCACAAATCCGATGGTCTCTCAGAAATATTATTTAACTATCTTTTTCTGTCTTCATCAAGTTTACCTTTCATGACATTCACTTTAGTTTCATTTCATGAGTCATCATTTTTGCTGCTTATAATTTAATTTCTGGAATGGTTTTAATGTTTTTCATAGTGTTTAATTTGTATTACTAGCTATCATTTCATTTTCTACTGTCTTTGCAACCTTCCTTTTATTTTAATATAGGTGTGTCTGCTTTGTTTCATAAAGTCTGTATTATTTTTAAAGTTCTTTTACAAAGTAGAAAGTTTTAAATCTAAAGTTGTCTGTAATTTTTTAGACTATTCTTGAAAAGTATATTCATTATAGGCCTTTGGTGTCTTATGTCTTTTTCCTTCAGTTTGCTTTGTGTATTCTTTTAAAATACTTTTTATGTAGAGAGCCTGTTTTTATTTATTTCTGAGTATCCTTTATCTTCTAATGGAGATGGTTATGTCCAGACATGGGTATGTAATAATGAGTGTGTTTAAGTCTTACCTTCATTTTTGGAAATACTTTATTGACATTATCCTTAGAACTTGAGCAGGAGGGTAAGAACAGTTATCAAATCCTTCAGCATTGGCTTTGGAGACAAGACAACACACAAGGATTAAGAGAAAAAATGAGTGGAAGGAAGGGAATATGATATTTAATAACTTGATGCTCCCAAAATGAATCTTCTGCCATTAATTCTTTTGATTCAATGTGAGAATCCTCTTGGATATCAACTATATGATGCCACTTTTAGTAGAACAGTACCACTGGTAGGCTATCCTGGTTAAAAAAAAAAAAAAAATTAAAGCTGATTCAAAGAAAGCAAAATGGCATTGCTTCATTTTTCTTCATTCCATCATATTATGCCAATGTGTCACTCTAATATCTTAGATTTGATCTTCTAGTTGTTCCAGTGGTTCTCAATCATAACTTATTGACCAAGTTTGAGAAAATTTAGTAGGATGGTTAGACCTTTCCAATATAATTGAAGATACACTCTGCTCAAGAGATGAATGCCATCCTCTTTTAGGTTTGGATGTTTTTATTCATTTATTCACAACTTATTGTCATTTTTACACTCCTTCTTTACAATAAAGCTATTTTGCATGTATTTGAGAGAGGTATGCAACATATCCACCATATTTCTAGAAAACTGAATATTTATTTTCTTAGAATTCACAATTGCAGTAAATTTACAACTATATGTCCCTTAAATTTTCTTTTAAATTTTCCTCAGACATATGACCTTAAAATCCATAACCCTTATTATATTAGAAAAGCCCCCTTTTCCCTCTTCTAGTTAAGATTATTGTTTTTGCTACCTTTTCCTCTAAAATACATTTAGGAAAGGATCAAATATTTTACCAATTATCCATTTCGTGCTCTTAGAAAGATTCAAGATATTATGAAGAAAGAACAGGATGAATTAAGTTAAAAAAAATTGTTAGAAAGTAAGAATTATGACAGGATTTAACATAGAGTAGTACTTAATGGGTAAGATTTGTTATAGTGACATGTAAGAATACATTTCCTAATGTTTTTAGAGGAAACTCAAATACTCAGAACTTCAAATACAGTTGCCTTCTTCATAGTGTGGTTTATTTTATTTTGGGAAGCAGTTTTTTATGCTATTGTTCTCTGCCTATGCGTCTTGAGAAAGGAAGATCAGTGCAGGTCTAATGGCTTTAAACTCTGTAAAAGTTTGACTAATAAAGAAATAGACACTATGACACTGAGAAAATTTAAAATGCATAAATAATCACTAAACCAGTTCTGAGACTTAGACTTCAAGAGCATATAGTGCTTTTGTTCTTTCTTAGAACATTGCCTCGACCACAAGAAAGTATCTGACTGTCCTCTTCGCAATGATGTTGTCACTATCCACAGAGGTATGATCTTAGCTGCTGTTGATGAGCCAGCCCAGATCAGCAGAACTACACAGCCAACATGTAGACTCATGACAAGTAACAAATATTGTTTTTCTTTTTAAATTTTTCTTGTTTTCTTTTTTTGTTTTATTTCTCTTGGTTCTCATTTTTAAATTTTTCTTTGTTACATTATTTATGGAATTTATATTTTAATTTGCTTATTTTGTGTTTTTTGTTTGCTTTTTTTAAGCTACTAAATTTTGTTTAGCATATCACATAGCCATAGCTAACTGATAATAGGGATGGTTTCAAAAATATCAGTTTGTCCAATAGATCAACAATTTTATGAATTATAAATCAAGGAAACTAGCTAGAGGCATATTTTAACTTTGGTGTATTGAAAAAAGAATTGAACAGCAATTATAAGTGTATCATTCCAAATATAAAGATCCAAAAAGTCTGTGGTATAAGTAATCTCACATACTACCAGTGCCTACCTGCTCTTCATAATAGTGATTCAGTTGGTCTTACTAGTACTATAGGACATATTCTGTATTACTAGTCTAATCAAGAAAATAAGTGAGTATAATGGTACAGAGTTCAAGTGAAACATTTGGACTTAAGATATAATTTCTGAAGTTGTCCCCATGGCTTTGATTATATGCTTGCAATAATAGAGATCTATTCCCTTTGAGAGAGTGAGTGTTTTCATATGTTTCTTAGAATGGTGAACAACATGATACATATGTTTATATACTCTCTTGTTATGAGCTTTATGGTGAGGCACTTGCTATTTAAAAAAATGATAGAAATGGGAGGATAAGACAATAAATTCTATTTTTAGAGCAATCTATCTGTAGAACTCGACAGTTCACATTGCCTAATCTAAGCCTCAGTTTTCTCATCATGTTAAAATTTTCTAATTCTGTTCTTTACAATTATGTCTTTGTGTATAAGTAATTGAGAACATTCATATTGACTTTAAAATAAGAAGTTTTATTCTCTTATATAATGTGAGGTCCAGAGGGACAAGAATATTTCATGTTCTAACTCTACTTCCTATGATCCTGTTGACTCTGCTCCCTCTAATATATTGACTCATCCTCACATGGGTGATAAAAATAGCTGCAGTCCAGAAGAAAAGAAATAAATTTTAATCCCTGCATTCCAATTAAACATCCTTAACCTTATTAGGTTGCTCTGATCATATTCTACCTCTGAACCAGTGACCATTGAATGAATGGTTAAAGCCATCCAAGGATTATCCTTGGGGATGACTTCCCTTGAGTTAAATAGGTTATGTTTTAGAAGAATAAAAATCCAGGTAAAATCAAGGTTCTGTTAGGATAAAAGAAAGGCTCATGGAAGCTTGGTTAGTGACTTAGAATGCCCATTATATCTTTTATATCATTAACATTCCATTTTGCTTTAATATACTTCTGATTTTCTATGCTGTGAAGTGTTATGAGTATGACCTTTATATTTTGAAAAGTGACCAATTTTTAAAGGATTACTTAATGGAAAATATAATATTGTATTTGTCACTGTTTTGGGGCTTATAAGAGATAAGGAAAGTGGCGGCCCTTACAAACCCTGACCAACTCTCTA